>VSMD01115517.1:0-59158 GCA_008750895.1 Mirza zaza | reverse complement strand
TGTGGAAACAGCCCAAGTGCCCATCAATCCAAGAATGGATTAATAAAATGTGGTATATGTATACCATGGAGTACTATTCAGCTCTAAGAAACAACGGTGATATAGCACATCTTATATTTTCCTGGTTAGAGCTGGAACCCATACTACTAAGTGACGTATCCCAAGAATGGAAAAACAAGCACCACATATATTCACCAGCAAACTGGTATTAACTGAGCAGCACCTAAGTGGACACATAGGTACTACAGTAATAGGGTATTGGGCAGGTGGGAGGGGGGAGGGGGGCGGGTATATACATACATAATGAGTGAGATGTGCACCATCTGGGGGATGGTCATGCTGGAAACTCAGACTTGTGGAGGGAGGGGGGGAAAGGGCATTTATTGAAACCTTAAAATCTGTACCCCCATAATATGCTGAAATAAAAAAAAGAAAAAAAAAAGAAAGAAAGGACGGTTGGCAATTGTGGAACTGATTTGCTTTCCAGACAAAGGAGAAGGGAACTCTGAGGATGCCTCCAGTTTGGATCTTGAATAAAAGAATTGCGTTAACTGAAATAGAAAACAAACTAGGAGGTCCACATATGGAAAGGAAAAGTAATGAACTTTGGTTAATAAGTGTTAAGTTTGAGGTACTTAAGTTGGAAATACATTTCTAAAACTCAAGAGGAAAATGGGGTTGGAGTCACAGATCTAGAAATTATTAATACTGGTAAAAGTTGGAACTGTAAATGTAAATAGAGCATGTTATAGAATAAATTAACTGAACTGGAGACCCTTGGGTTTCTTCCATTTGATATAGGAAAATGAGCCAGGAAAAAGTGATTAGTGTGGGAGAAGACTCTAAGATTTTTTCACAAAGAACAAGGAAATATGTTCAAGAAGGAAGAGTCATTCATGCATACCAAATTTGACAAAAGTTTTCTAACATGTTCCCTTTTCTTCATTCATTCATAGGAATTCTTTTTATGTATCAGTCACTTAGGAATTTCAAATAACATCTCTCACTCTGTAATGTGAATTTTTACTCCTTAACACTATCTGCATACCAGACTATAAAGAAAGTCACAACAAAATTTGAAAGACTGAAACCCTTTAGAATGTGTTCTCTGATTGGTGGAATTAAGCTGGAAATGAATAACCACAACAAAAACTAGAAAGTCCCCAACTGCATGAAAATTAAGCAATATACTTCTAAATAATGTATGGATCAAGAAAGAATCTTGAGGAAAATAATATTTTGAACTTAATTATAATAAAAAAAGAATATTTCAAAGAAAGATGCAGCTAAAGCAATACCTTGAAATTCATGGCTTTAAAATATCTATGTATTAAAAATGAAGCAAGACGAAAAATAAATCATCTACACTTCCATCTCAAGAATCTAAAAACAAGCAAACAAGGTAAACTAAACCTTATAAAAAGAGGAACAGAAATAATTAGTTCAGATATCAATGAAATAGGAAAAAATATACAAATCAGAGAAAATCCATAAAGCCCCAAAACCAAATTTATTTTTGATATAAAATTAATAAAATTGATAAATCCTAGCAAACTAATCAAGAAAGAACAGAGAAGAAAACAATACACAAATTACCAATACCAGGAAAGAAAAAGATGAAATCAATACAGATTCTATAGTATTAAAAGTAAGATTAAGAAGCAGCATAAACAACTTTACACCAATACATCTGATAATTGGATAAATAGAAAACAAATTTCTCTAAAAATACACAGTTTATCAAAACTTACAGAAGAAAGAGAAAATCTGAATAGTCTAATATCTATTAAGAAAATTAAAGCATTATTGAAAACCTTCCCATACATACACACTAGAAAATGTCTCAGAAATGCCATTGCTTGATGAGAAGCTAGACAGGAAAAACCAAACCAAACCCAACCCAGAAACTGGCTTAAGCAATTCAAAGATTCCTGTTCAGAGTGAGTACTGACATGGGCTAAGGGAAAAAATCATCATATAACATCAAAGCAGAACAGCAAAATGGTGAAGAAGGAGCAGAAAGATCATCTATTGAAAAAAATATAAAAATAATAACACATTAAGTGCTCTAGTTACATTAAGACTAAGATAGAAATCCCAAAATAAAATAGTTTGGAGCCTTTGGACCTACTCTTATGCAAGATGGTCAATCTTAATATTCATTTATTTATTTATACACAAAAATATTTATTGAATCCTCACCATGTGTCAGATACTGTTCCAAGTCCTGAGGTTACTTCAGTAAATACAATAGATTACTTACTCTCATGAAATTGATTTATTTATCTATTTATCTACTTACATGTATTTATTTTATTCATCAATGTTAAAGTGATTAACTAAACCTCTTGTGAATATCTTAAAATAGTGTCTTCCTTATTGGAACAAGACAGCAAACTCTCACATAATGCTGTTTTAAAAAGATTTCTGCTTTTTCTAATGAGTTCATTCTCAGAGTAGATGTAGATAGTAGTTATTAAGAACTGTTTTTATTCTTTAAACAAAATACGATAGAGGAGTTATCTTTATCTATATGCTTTCAAGAGCATAAAGCTCAAATAAATGCTCCCTAAAAATAAAACGTTATCAACAATCCTTTTCATCATCTCCAACATTGCTGTAGTTTCTAACACTGTGTTGGGTTTCTCCGGGTGAGAAAAGAGTTGAAAATCTTCTGCCAGATGCGCAGTTCAAAAGTCAGGACCGTAATATCATTGCCTAAAGAATTCCCAACACCAGGGAATCTCCCAAAGAATGCTAAAGCCATGTTTTTTCACAGCCCCTGCCAGGCTGCACAGGCAGTGGCCCAGTTAGACCTTGGGCTGCCAATGAAAACATGAAACTGAGAAATTATCTGTAAAAGAAAAAAAAAAAAGGGCCATCCTTATTGGGACTTTCTTATCAAAAATCAGAATATTCAGCTCAGCTAAACATTTCAGTTCAGAAAAAAAAGTCATTTTCCTTCCTTAATGCTAGATGTGCCTGGTTGGATATTTTGCTAAACAACCAAGAAAAAAGCCTTTAATAAAAGAAAGAAAGAAAAAACACTCTATAGCAACAGAATTTGGAAACAGAATGTTTTACTTTTAGTATAAAATGCTTCATCTCTTTTATATTATACAATGCTGCCTCTATGGGAGTTGGCTTTGAATTGGCATGAAAACAGCAAAGAATTGATGTATCCCTGTATTTTAGAGAAAGTTAGAAATGTGTTATGCTCTTACAATACTCCCTCACAAGTAGGAAGTATAATCCTTTAATTTTCTAACTAGTTTACTGTAATTATTATAGTATGACCTTCCTTTGCCTTTTCTCTTAGCCCATACAAAAACCTCTCCCACCCAAGTGAAGGTTTAATTGTATTTCTCATTTGGCCAAAAGCACACACACACAAAAATCCTATAACATATTCCATTATATATGAAAACAGATTATTCTATTTTCCAGTGAGAATAAATTATCTATTTTAGTTCTGATAGAATATATTCCAAGTGTTAGAAGTGTTAAGGAAAAGCTTCTAAGGGTATTTCAGCCCCATCTCCCTGTTCACATCCTAGCCATCCCTACCTCTAAATGCAAAGAAATGCTGTTTTTGAGATGGCTGTAAGCTCTCTCTTTAATCCCAATGGGTTTTTATAAGAGCAAAACTTTATTTTGTGGCAAATTGAGCTTACTGGCCCTTAAAATGAAAGTTAGTGTTTCCTTGATATTACGGTTACCAAACCAAGGAAATTTATAGCATCAGTGTTTTTGTGTGATGTGTAGAAAAATCAAGAAAGCATTGTGACTATTTGGCCTTATGTACTATATCACTCAGTTATTCATTTATTTCCAAAGACTGATGATGTATCGCACAATGAAAGTGGGTCTCACATACTCTTGAATACAAAAATGAAAAAGTATAAATGAGAGCTCATCCAAGGAGAAAAGCCACTAGATGCCAGAGTTTGCAGTGAATGCAAGAAGGCCAAAGGATATTTGGATTGTCACTTTTTATGAAGTGCTAACAAGGAAAAGGGTAAAACTGTAAAAAACCCACTCTTTAGATGTCTCACTGCTTGAATTTTTCTGACATGAGGTTATGGAATATGAATGTTCTTGAACAAATCTTTTAATAACTAGAGCCTACATGTTGCCTTTAAAAAAATATTGATTTGCCTCCTGGAAGAGAACTCCAAAACCATAATTGTCTGACTTTTTATTTAGCTTGGGCTAAAAGGCAAATCCTATACATATGAACATGCCAATGCCCTCCAAAATAACTCTTTAGCCAAACCAGTTTCTCTTTGCCAGAAATGAAAACGAGCACAAAGCTATTCTAAATGTTCCAGTGCTCTGTAGATGTAAAACAAAGGCATTTGTCAAAATCCTATTGGGTTTGTTTCTTGGGAAGCCATCTGTCCAGAGGTTTAAAACCAGTTTAGAAAATAAGAATTCCCATTTTCATGCCATGTGACACTCCCCCTTCCTCCTGGGGACTCCTGGGGAAAGAAAGCTAAGCTCTCTGGATTCAGCCTCATCATCTGTTATTCATGGAAAAATCCAGTGTCTTTATTTTAGTTTGCTTTATTTATTTTAATTTGTTTTAATATTCAATAAAGCTAAAACAAAGTTTACAGAAAGGTAAAAGATCTTCTCTGTCTTTGCTCAGTTGCTGAAAGGGGTATCAAGTTAGAAAGCATGTATCTTTGGAGACTAGTTCTAGTTACCAGTTACTACTTCCTCCCAATCCCAGGAACTCCAACCAGCCAGTTACATCCATCCCATTAGCATCAGCCACTCAGAGTCATCTGGCATCCAACCCTCTATAAAGTTTGAATTGATTTATTACAGACATTTTCGAGTGGGAATTATCCAGAGCCTGAGGCTATGATTAGCTCTGTTTAAAAAAAAAAACAAAAAAAAAACTGAAACCAGTTTATTGTAAGAACAAGACAATAACAGATCATTTTTTAGGGAAAACACACAAGCTAAAGGGAGGAGTCCAGGATTTATTTTGATATGAGGTCCCAGGCAAGGACAATTCTAAACTCATCTCTTCTTAAATGATTCCATTTCTTTTCACATCGCAAAACACGTGTGTTACCTAAAAACTATCTCCTCCTAAAGGTGTGCATTTCTTTTCCAACTTAAAATGAACCCAATTGAATGATATTTCCAAAAGATATCTTAATGCCTACAGCAATTACAGAGATTCTGAAATGTAAATACAAATAAAAAACCAGAATTGTGAATCTCCACTCTGAAATTTCAACTCTGTTCACTTAAAAGCTTGACTTAACTTTTTCTTGCACCATTCCAGAAGGCACGAATGCTGGGCTGGTTTTAAGGTGGGGTAGTACTCTTGGAGCTTACATTAGACTCCACAGAAACTTAAGTAGGACATGCATTTAAGGCCTTATATATACCCTGTTCTCAAATTGACCAAATTTGCCCGACCTGAAATGAACATTAACTTCTCTGGCTATAGCAGAGTTTAACGTGCAGAGCAAATAGGATGAATTTTCTCCTGAGTGCACTCCAGATGCTGACCAGATGTGTGTGCACAGCAGCCCACTGGCCTGTTTGGGGACGTCTGGACATTTACATTACAGTCAATCTCCGTTTTAGTATCATTGAAAGGCAATTTGCTTAAAACAAATGACTGAATGTGATTATTGTCACTTGAAAATGGTCACATTGTGGCATGTCATCACTTCGTCTCTGTGTTTTCATACTTTAACACTGCTTCCCACTTTTAAAGGAATTAACAATTGCTGATCATCCTTGAAGACCCAGCTTACATGTCAGAGTGTCTGGAAACCTCGCTTCTTCCCGTCGGTTGATGGTCATGCCTTTATTGGATTTCCACTGTGCTCTACGTGCCGTTGTGTTGTTACCGTAAACCAGCTTCCTGGTCTTCTTGAGAATTCTCTGCCTTTGGCATTCAAGCCTACCCTTATCTCAGCTGAAGACTTTGCCTCATATTTCACTAATGGGACAGAGTTCTATGAGCGGGACACGCTGTCCCCAGCCCCCAACCCCCATGCATGAATGTTTTACAAACATTTCTACATTCTTTCCAGCGTCTAGACCAGGACCCAGCAAACTACAGCTCTTGAGCCAAATCTGACACTCCTCCTCTTTTTGTATAGCCCACCAGCTTACAGTGGCTTTTATATTTTTAAATAACTGAAAAGAATAGATGAATAATATTTCATAACACATGACAATTCTATGAAATTCAAATTCCAGTGCCCGTAAATAAAGTCTTATGGGAACCCAGCCACACGCATTTGTGGACTGACCGTCTGTGGCCGCTATCCTGCTCTGAGAGCAGTGTCGTGGCAGCGACCATATGGGCCACAAAGCTTAAAATATTTACTCTCTGGCCTTATACAGGTTTGTTGACCCCTGATTTAGACAAATCTTTCTTCCTCCTTGTAAAACAAAGAAAGGCCCTCTCCTCCCTTCAAAGGCCAAACCTCTTGGGTGTGCCCCTTGTCTACACAAGCACTCCCTGAATTTATCCTTTTGATCCCTCGAGTCCTTTCTCTGTTCCCTTCCCAGCAGACTCTGTTGATAACTTTCTTCCTGCTTTTCTGCTCCATCACTTTCAGCCTCATTGTTCTTTTCCTTAGCAAGTGTTAGAATTCCTCCAGAGTTGGTCTGAGTTCTTTTCTTCCCTCCATCTCCTCTCTCTTATTGAGTATCTCTCCATCACCACAGCTTTAAATACTAGTCACATGCTGAAGCCTCCCAATGTTACTTCAGCAGGACCTCTCCTCCAAGATACAATGTCACACATGCAAATGATACCGCTGCATGCACACTCTTCGCAGTTCTAATGTGTCCTAAACTGAAAGTTGGTTTCCCCTTGTAAACCTGTGCCTACCCACGTCTCTCTCGCCTACACAGCTGCTTGGGCTGGACAGCTAGGAGCTAATCTCAACCCTCCATCAGTCGCCACATCCAGTATGTCCTGCTGATTCTACTTCTAAGGTCTGTCTCAACTGTTTTTTGGATATTCTAATTCAAGCCACTCCATTCTTTCTGAACTGTAACTGCCTTCTAACTGGCATGGCTGTTCACCCTCTTGGACTCCTAAAATGCATACAGCATCATGGATAGCCCCCTTTACCAACATTCTCTTTATTACTTGTTTGATCCAGAGGAGAGACGGCATCCAAAAGCTGGTGGGTGGTGAGTCGGGGGCCACTTTGTCTGGTGCTCTGGGTCCCCACACTCTGCAGAAGCCCCGCCAAGGTCCTCAGAGGACTGGGCTGTTTCCCAGGGCAGGAGGGGAGGGGGAAAGAGAGTCTGAGCTTGAGCCTGTGGTCCAGGTGTGGGACAAGAGGCCTGTGGTTGGTGAGACCCTTTCCTGGGACCCAGGGGCTTGATTTGCAGCTGAGCCAGATGTGATGAATAGGGGCGGAGTCATTGTAAATCAAAGGGGTGATGTAATAAAATAAAAACAAAACCCATCACTAAAAGATGGGATGCTTATTTGTATTTACATTACAGGAGAGGGTAGGAGCCACCTCCGTGGAAGACTCCTTCCTGCAGTTTCTCAAGAGCGGAAACAGCAGAGACGTCAACTAAAAGATGCAGGGGAGACCCTGAGCCAAGTGCCCACAGCCACCCCCTCCCACATGGCCATGGAGGTGAGCCCGCTGAAAGCAACATGGCCTTATCTACCCCCACCTAGTGGACGGGCAGTGTGAGAAACAGAAGGCAAGGCCAGAAAGTAAGACAGAGGGTGGGTGGGGGTGTGGTGAAGTCATTGTGTGGAATTTACTGATGCCCAAATGAGTAACCACAGTGAATCCTGTCACCAAGGAGACAACAGACCCCTCTCTACAGTCCCCTTTCACTCTTAGCCCTGGGTCAGCCTCCTTCTACCCAAGAGCGGGTGGGGGAAGAAATGGCACCCACGTTTGAGGGAGGGAAGAAATGCTCTCACAGTAGTTTGTGGAAGGGAATCTCCAGCTCTGGGGAAGGAGGAGGGACAATGACCCCCGTCTTCACCTTGGCAACCCCAAAGCAGCCCCCACTACTCCCCACCCCAGGTGCCGAGGCCTCAAGCCCCTTAAGGCCTCCTCTGGTGGTGGCCTGGAGGGGAGGAGAGGGTAGAAACCTGGCCCAAGGCATCAACCGGAACCACAAAGCCTTTGCCTGAATGTGTTACGGCCCAAGCCACCCTCCTAGGAACCCCAGGGATCCAGTCTGGCCTGGCTCAATGGGACAAACAGGAAAGGTGGCCTCACGGATGTTTTCCTTTCTTTCCTCTTTTTCTTTTTGGTAATAAACAATGTCTTAGTTTTGAAGACATAGTCTATGCAGGCGCAGTCCTCCGGGAGCCCTGCTTTGTCCCTCCCTTTCCTGAGCTGCCTCTGGGAGAGAAGGGGGGAATTCCTGGACAGGGGCGAATGGGTGGGGGAAAGACTCATCTCCTGCTCCCTACTACAGGGGAAAAAATCACAGAAGGGCCAAGAGAGGGGGAAAGCCAGGAAGGGAGACACCAGGTTTGGGCCCATCTCTGCAGTGTCACCTAGGTGGAGCCAAGGTGACCTGTCCCGGCTGCCTCCCCCGGCTCCTGGCAGCTACTTGGTTAATTTTGAAACAATGATCTTGGGGACCAAGGAGATGCTGGAGCTCCGCTGAGACACCGCGACTGTAAGACGCCTCCATGCCAGGCACACACAACCTTTGTCTCCTGCAGCCTGCGCTGCTGGCGCCAGAACGCGCGGACCTCATACGTCATCTCCTTGCGCTACGTGAAGTGGGACGTCTTCAGTCCTCACCGGAAGCGGAAGTGTACTGAGTGCGGCCTGGCCTCTGAGAAATCCTCCTTTCCGTCATTACCTCTGCTGCTCACCAGGGAGGCCCGAGCGTCTCCACTTGGTCTTCCTTTTCAGGGTCCTCCAGGTTCCCTCTGGCATACCTGCAAGACACATTGTTCGTAGACAAATTTGGGGGTGACCTTGCCCAGGACATTCTCGGAGGCCTCCAGTGGACAGGGGCAGAGGCCGGAGTCAAGCCTTAGGGCTAATTCTGCTGGTCCCGCACCTGTCAGAGTGTCCCGTGTGGAAGCTGCTGCGACTGGACTCAACCAGGAGGAAACCGGTTCTGCCTGAGGCCCTGTGACTGCTCAGACCGTGAGGGACTTGGGAGGCGGCGAGGACTAGCTGTGAGGCTGTGCTGCCCTCAGGGAGGCACCCAAAACACTTGTTGGGGTGAGGCCCACGTGGGTCCAGGCTGGGAAGAAGAAAAAATTGAGAGGAATAAAAAATAAAGCAAAAATAAATAGAGAAGTAAGAAAAGAAAAAGACAAATCAGAAATAAAATGGAGAGAACAAAGAAAGAATGAGAAACAAAAAGGAGAAGAAATTAAAAAATTAAAGAAAAAGAAGAGAATAAAGACAAAAAGAGAAAAAGCATAAAAAGAAAAATGAGAAATGAAATGTAAATTAAAGAATGAGAAAAATAAAAAGGAACAGAATAAAAACTGAGAGAAATAAAATAAAGACAGACCAAACTTAGAAAAAGAGTAAAGAAATAGAAAAAATAATTTAAAAATAAAAAAATAGCAGACAAAAGCTTCACAATGTCAATGTGGTGGACTCTAGGGAGAAACAAGCCAACTGTGGTCAAATGTCTGGTAGCTGACAACCAGCTACCCAAGCGAGGATACAAACCTAGGCTGTTAGCGCCTCCTGGAGCCCACCCGGGGAATGGCTCCTAATAGGGTCACATCCAAAAATCAACCAATGAGGTTGGGGGATAATCAACCCAAATTTTGTCTACCACAGTGGTTTACTGTCACATTTTTGGCGTCAAAGAATCCTTTACTCTTAAAATTTATTGGAGAACCCAAAGAGGTTTTTGTTTTGTTTTGTTTTACATGTATAGCTATCAACATTTATCTTACTAAAAATTAAAACCTCTGAGATGCTTCAGTAGCTTTTATTTCTAATTTGAAGAGCTGTAATAATTTTTGGCTTTAAAGAGCTCCTCATCTCTACACTTGAAATAGGCAATTAATTTTCCTTTAAACTCTAAACGATTGGTCTTAAAATGATGCTGCAACTTAACTGGCACTGTAATACTATACAAAAATGTTGTTGCATAAGACTCAATAAGATACATTATTAACATCTATAACACTGAGAAAAAGACAGCTTTTGGCACATTTTCATTTTTTTTACAGTTTTTCACAGTTTCTTTGGGGTAGATTCTTCCCTCCCACGGGCCAGAAAACTCTTTGATATGTCAGTTAGATGTAGAGGTTGCAGCTGTGGGTTGGAAGGCAAGCCTTCTAATCTCACTTGTTTAAGTCAGCAACCTGACAAATAAAAACCAAACCTGGATTCAGGTAAGGAAAGACTTTGTTCAAAAAGATCATTGCAGTGGAGGAGAGAGACTAATACAATATGGAGAATGCCCAACCATAAAATGTATATACGTGTTTTAAAGGTGAATCTGAAAGGGCTTGTCTTTTATAAGGAGAATTAACAAGGCTGGAAAGAACTGGATGTGAGGAAGTGAGCGGAGCACGTGTAGTGATAGGAGATTGTGTAGCAAATGTCTCATTTGTGGCTGGCTGGTTCTCAGGAGAAGCTGTTTAGAGGCATTTGCTCTGTATTCCAATGTTTGTTTAACCTCAGGGGTGAGTCAAAAGGGTGGCCCACAAGCCTGGCATATTTATTAACTGTCTCTTTACAGAAAAAGTTTGGTGACCCCTGACCCCTGTTCTAGAATATACTAAGTTCACTCAGTATTTTTCTATCTATGATAAAGCTATGGAAACACAACTTACCAGAACATAAACTTCTTGATGGCAAGGATTTTTGTCAGTTTTTTACACTGTTTTGTCTCTAACCTGTTTGGCATGTAGCAGGTGCTCACTAAATGGCTGTTGAATGAGTGAATTACTGTACAACAAATTGACTTGAAATGTAAAGGTTAATCTATTTGTAAAGGTTAATCTATTTCATCTTTATTTTAGCCATCTAAAATAATCATTTAATTGTTGCATTTAGTATTGTACTGCTAATGTAAGTAGCTTTTTCTTTGAGTTTTGGCAGCATATTGAAACAGCTAAAAGTTAACACTAAACAAAGAGGAAAAAAGGTGGGGAAAATGGTAACATGAAACTTTTCAACCCTGATTTGATGTCTTGAAATTTTGAAAAACTATACATACTTTGAAGTTCATATTCCCCAATCATCTGCTCATTTTAGTCCAAAGGAAACTTTTGGCTTTTTTTAATGGGTTGGATTTCTCACAGAAGTAGACTATTTGGCCTAAATTATAGCAGCTACTTTGAAGTCATGGAAGAATAAAAGTAGTACATGGTTTTTCCCTTCATTTGCTCCTTTCTTTAACAAATTTTTTTCTTTTAAAATCTTAAGTAAGTTTTTACCCATCACCTCCTCCCAACCTCCCCCGTCTTGGATTCCAATGACTTTTGCATCTCTTTGTGCCTATGTGTGCCCATCAGTTAGCTCTCAATTATTAGACAGTACATGTGGTGTTTGTTTTTCCATTCCCAAGATATTAATACTTCACTTAGGATAATGGTCTCCAGTTCCATCCATGCTGCTGCAAAAGATATTATTTCATTCCTTTTTATGGCTGAGTAGTACTCCATGGCATATGTATACCATATTTAGTTAATCCATTCATGAATTGATAGGCATTTAGGTTGATTCCTCATCTTTATAATTGTGAATTGTGCTACACTAAACATTTGAGTGCAAATGTCCTGGATTTGGTAATCAGGAAATATGAGACTCATAGAATGAGTTAGGAAGTATCCCTTACTTCTCGATATTATGGAATAATTTCTGTAGGATAGGTATCAGTCCTTTGTAGTTCTAAGAGAATTTGGCTGTGAATTTGTCTGGTCTGGTGCCCTTTTTGAGGGGATGATATTTTATTAATGCTTCAATCTTACTGCTCATTATTGGCCTGTTTAGGATTTCAATTTCTTTCTGATTCAGGCTTGGGAGGTTGTGTGTTTCCAGGAATTTATCCATTTCCTCTACATTTTCTAGTTTATGTGCATACAGGTTTTCATAGTAGTCACCTATGGGTACAGGCTCCTAATGGCGTCTTTTGATCTTTGCCATCATGAGTTCCACTCTGCGTCAACCTCCTCAAGCGCCCACCATCATCATGGAGTCCACCATATATTTCCCACCTTAAGGTCTCATCACATACATCATGGGGTCCTCTGTGTATCGCCCGACCAAAGTTCTCACCATCATTATGGGGTTGACTGTGCATGATACACCCTAGGTTTTTGCCATCATCATGGGGTCCTCTGTGCATTAGCCACCCCAAGTTCTCACCATCACCTTGGGGTCTAATGTACATCACTAGTCTCAGGTTCTCCTAAACCATAGGGTCTGCAGTACATCACCCATCCTAGGTTACTAGCTCTACTGCCACACTGTAGCTGCCAGCCTTCTTTCTCATTTTCTTCTTTCTTTGTTTCTGGCTTTTTACTATCAGTTCTGTTTCTAGTCAGTTCTATGCATCTTGACTTTTACAAAAAAGTCGAATATTTCATCAACTTATGATGAATCAGGGTGCCCAGGGCCTGTGAAAGTCATAATGGGTCACTGTCAGGGCCTAGTTCTGGGAAACCAGACCTAAGATAAGACAGTGTGTGCCAGCAAAGTTTCCTGGTGCTTCTTTCTGCTCTTTACAATTCTCTACTTCCCAGATCTCCAGCTACTTGATACTAAAGCCCCTTTATCACCCTAGCTCCAGGCTCTAAACAGTTCTCAGATGTTCTCCTCAAATCAAACTTACCTGTCTTTTTGTCTCAAGCCCTTGGTGGCTGAGAGATTTCATTCAAATGGTGGTACTTCTATACTATTTTCCATAATGCTTGTGTTAATTCCACCAACAATGTACCAAGATTCCCTTTTCTCCAACACTTGTTGCCTTTTGTCTTTTCAACAAAAGATGATAACTATTCTAAAAAGTGTGAGATGATATCCCATTGTGGTTTTAACTTGTATTTCCCTGATGATTAGTAATACTGAGCATTTTTTCATAGATCTTTTAGCCATTCCTATGTCTTTTTTTGAGAAATGTCTATTCAGGTCATTTGCTCAGTTTTTAATTGGATTATTTCTTTTCTTGGTATTGAGTTGTTTGAGATTTCTATATATTTTGAATATTAGGCCCTTAGTAGGTGTATGGTTGGTAAATATTTTTTCCCATTGTGTAGGTTGTCTCTTCTTCATTCTGTTCAATATTTCCTTGGCTGTGCAGAAGATTTTTAATTTGATGCAATCCCATTTGTCTATTTTTACTTTTGTTGCCTGTGCTTTTGAAGTCATATCCAAGAAATCATTGTGCAGACTAATGTGAAGGAGCTTTTCCCTCACGTTGTCTGTCAGTACATTTACAGTTTCAAGTCTTCCATTTAAGTATTTAGCCCATTTTGTGTTGATTTTTGTAGATGGTGTGAGATAGAGGTCCAAATTGATTCTTCTGCATGTAGGTGAAGTCCAGTTTTTTCAACATTATTTATTGAAGGGACTATCCTTTTTCAATTGTGTGTTTTGGCAAAATTACCATATGATCTAACAGTATCACTTCTGGGTATATATCCAAAAGAATTGAAATCAGTATGTTGAGGAGATAGCTGTACTCTCATGTTCACTGGGGCATTATTCACAATAGCAAAGATATGGAAATAAGCTAAGTGTCCATCAACAGATCAATGGATAAAAATATGGGGAGGGTGTATAGTGTATGTGCATACATATAATATGTGTGTATACACACACAAAAAATGGAATACCATACAGACTTTAAAAAGAAAAATTCTACCATTTGTGGCATCATGGAGGACATTATGCTAAGTAAAATAAGCCAGGCACATAAAGACAAAATTTGCATGATCTCACTTATATGTGGAATCCAAAAACCTTGAACTCACAGAAGTAGAGCAGAAGTAGAGAGTAGAATTGTGGATTATTAGGGGGAGAGGGCACAGGAGAAGGGGAGATGTTGGTCAAAGGGTACAAAATTTCAGTTAGACAGGAGGAATAAGTTTTTAGTGACTCATTTCACAGCATGGAGACTATAGTTAAGAATAATGTATATTTCAAAATTGCTAAAATGGATTTTAAATGTTTCGCCACAAAACCTTATAAGCAGATGAGATGATAGATGCATGAATTAGCTTAATTTAATCATTCCACAATATATATATATATCAAAAAATCACATTGTACCTCATAAATATATACAATTATTATTTGTCAATTAAAAATAAAAATAAATGATACTTCCTTTTTTCCCCCTGTCTTGGGTGTCCTATTCACTTGTCCCTGAAACAGGAAAACATATGTAACTCTCTCATGAGTCTGAGCTCAGTGTGACAGGATTACTATTGGGCAATTTCTATGAACTGGTTTAACTATTTGCAAATCAAACACTACTGTCTTCTAGACTGGAAAGAAATGGAAGATAACTGGGTATCTGAAGTCTGAAATGACATAGTCTTCCATTTGGGAATAGTACCAAGAACTGCCTAACAAAGAAAGAAAAACAGCACATCCCTGATCAATACTAAAGAATTATTAGCAGTATCCCATAGATTTGAAACAAAATATATAGCACACATACTACTTAATAAAAATTTAATCCCATTTTTTTCTGGACTTCTTCAGTTTTAGCTCTCTCGACTCTAAAATGAACCTACCAAAAATGGAGAAAACATTCCAGATGCTGTTGTGCTATTGTTCAGTAAAATGCCACTTTCATCTGGTCTGTGTTATTTGGTATCCATTTTTAAATATGTATAAGCATATTATTTGTTCTTTTGATGACTGTTGAACACTTGGCAGCTGCCAGCATTGTTCTACATGCAGTAATTCTTACAACACCCTGGCCTGATAGAACCCAGAATTTCAGGCACTAACAGAAGGCATAGGAAAACCAGGCTAGTTTGTTTGAGAAAGCATGAAATACCCAATCCAAATGAACTTTTATTTATTATACAATTCAAGCCATTTAATCCCTCTAAGCCTATTCAGTTGTTTTTTAAAGTATTAATGATGTTAAGAACTCAAGCCCATTCACTGCTAATCATATAATAAACCAATATAAATGTGGCTCTGTGAATATTTTGAGTTATTAACTGTTTGTAATATACCAACTTGGGAACCAGCTACACATGCTAACTCTGTTAGCAATGACGAGACACATTTTTCTTGTTCTTTTTTTCATAATGAAAAATCACCATGACAACAAACCTTTGGAAGCTCTGCACAGTAAATGACACCAATTTACTTATCTTTTCCAGG
This sequence comes from Mirza zaza, assembly GCA_008750895.1. Taxonomy (NCBI): domain Eukaryota; kingdom Metazoa; phylum Chordata; class Mammalia; order Primates; family Cheirogaleidae; genus Mirza; species Mirza zaza. Next base: position 43,844 of record VSMD01115517.1, on the reverse strand, counting down.
TACCCTTTGTGTGCGGGTGTTAGGGAAATGCAAGATTAAGAGGCAAGGATTACATAGGAGAAGCATTTGTTTTTATTACAAGGTTTTGCTTCTTTTTGTTTTTCATGTCACTCTGCATCAGTTAAACAATGGAAATTTCTGGATCACTGGCATCTCAGGCAGAGCCCTTTAAATGGATAGAGCAACCATGAGCTATGATAATAGGTTTCACATTTCCAAGAGTAGTTGACGTTTTGGAGTCAGAGCACAGAAGCCTTTGTGCAAGCTAGAACTACCAGAGAAGTGAGGAGTACAGGTTGCATGGAGGTTCTCCAAGTCCATCACCTTTTTTCCTTCCTGGTGAAAGTCTCCTTTTATTTGTCACATAGACACACTGTGATCAAGTAATTTGGGCTATAGGCAAAAGAAAAAGACAAGCCTCCAAATCGCCAAACAAATAGCCATCAGTGTTGCATCATTTGGGGGCATTTTCTGTCTGATAGTGTTTTTTTGTATTGAGGCTGTCAGGCACTGACTTTATAAACTCTTGCTAAAGGCATGGTAAGTGCAGTGTAAACCAGCAGTGTCTCTGAATCAGCTACTTTACTCCTATTCTTTGGAACAGTCCCCAGATGGCAAACACCTGGACTAGTCCCAAACCTACGAGTTCAGAATTCCACTGCTTACTGGGTCCAAGGCTGTGTCGTAGAAGTAAATTTATGCCAGCTTTCTTTTTGTACTAATCATTGATCCATAATTCATTAAATTTTTTTTAGGACCAGTGTTCTCTTTTTTCTAGTAATAATATGAAATCATAAAATTTCAGAGCTTGGAGGGGCTTAGAGATCACAAAGAAGTTAAAATAAGTTTAACTCCTTTACAGATGAAGAAACTTCTCCAGGACACCTCTCACAGGCACAGCAGTGGCTGATCTTGTGTCTGAACTTCCCCAGCTGCCTCTCCAGGTAACTCTGCAGTGTTAGACCTCTCTCTTCATGGCTAAAGACCTTTCCCTGCAGTCTTTTCAAGCTTAATTCTGGCTTCTTCAGCTCTGAAGGGCCCTAATTCCTGCTTGGATTTCCCAGATACTAAGACATTTTTTCATAAGCCAAGGGAGACCTGAGGATGAGCTGCTTCCTTGAGCATAAACCTTCCAGTTTGAGGATCTAGTTGTGTCCAGCAGAGTGTGTTGTTCCCCAATGTGAGCCTCTGGCTTCCCTCTCTTCATAACTAGGGTCAGATCTAGCCCCCAGTGATGGGCCCAATAACCACTCCCAGAAACGGGCAGCTCTTGTTCTTCTGTAGGCGCCCTAACCCCTGCTGTGGGACTCAGGGCATCAGCAGTGAAGTTCACTGAATCCACTTTGAGGGGGCCTAGTGTAAGTGTGTCTGGTGTAGACATGGCCATCCTCTGTCACGGACAAATTCTAATCACATGTGGGCGTCCTGCCATAGTCTCCTACTGCTGCTATAACAAATTACAACAAACTTGGTGGCCTAAAACAACACAAATTGATTAACTTACGGTTCTGGAGATTGGAAGTTTGAAATAGGCCAGCAGGGCTGCATTCCTTCTGGAAGCTCTCAGAAAGAATCCATTTCCTTACTTTTTCCAGCTTCTAGAACCCCATTTCTTGGTTCATAGTCCTGCCTCACTCTGACCTCTGCTTCCATTGTCACATCTCCTCTGACTTGGACCTCCCTCTCTCCCTCTTATAAAGACCCTTGTGATAACATTGGGCCCACCAAGAAAATCTCCCGCATCTCAAGATCCTTAACTTAATCACATTTGTCAAGTCCTTTGTCACATAAGATGACATTGACAAGTTCCGGAGACTGTTCAGCATAAACAGGCAGTTTTGAGGTGATTACTCAGCCTACCACACCCCTTCTGCAGTTTCCTGTGGCTGTAATGACAGACCATCCACAATGCTGGGCTAATCATTGCAAAACCACGACAACTCCGCTTGACTCCACCCTGTTGTCTGAGGTTTTCAGGCTCACCTTAACTTTTCCATCATTAGCAGTGGAGTCTCCTACGTGCAGCTTGAGGAAAGGAACCATCTTCCTCAGAAGCAAAAAACAAGATGGGCATTTCTATTTCCCTAAATCCCCAGCAGTTATCTCAGAAATATTTTTTTATGGCAGGACACTGAGTCTGCTAATTATTAATAACCCTTTCAAGTTCATGACTGAACAATGCTCAGTACTGCTGTCATAGCTAAGTTGTCTACCAAGTCCCAGAGAGTGGTTGAAGCATTTCTTTCAGCTCTGGGAAGCTCAGGAACTAGTCTTGCTGCCTAAATTTGCACAGTCAACTTCATTGATAGTTGTCCAGTAACAAACAATCTGCCCTTTGCCTTGTGAAAGCAACATTTTCTAAACTGTTCTGGAGCCAAGCCTTTGAAAGGTTGTTGCCTTATTTCTTCTTTGATAATTCTTAGAATGCTTAGCCAGCATATCATGTGGCTAGAGCTATGTAGGTTATGTCTATCTTGGGAAACTCGATGACCTCCGGTGCAGACCAGTTAAGCCTTCCACTGGTCCCTCTCATTCTCTCATTCCACTCACCACCACTCCTGCAGATTTCAGTAAGGATGGGTCAGCCAAGGTTCAAATGTCTTTTCTTCCAGGGTAGCTATTTTATCGTTTGAAAATACTTTCAGTTTCTGGTGCTTCATTATTTCCTGTGTAGACAACGTGAACTTACCTATCTCCCGTCTCAGTGTGTTGGCCACGTTTCTGATGGACATTCCAGGCTTGGGTTGTGATCTAAGATAGGTGTGTTGAGACAAATCTCGCATGTTCTCACTCACATGTGAGAGCTAAATATGAAAACAATTGATCTCATGAAGAAAGAGAGTAGAATGATTGTTACCAGAGGCTGGGAAGGGTAGCTGGGGGTGGGAGAATGGTTCATGGGTGTAAAACTATAGTTACATAAATAGAATGAACAGTATTTGATAGCACAACAAAGTGACTGTAGTCAGCAATAATTACGGTATACTTTAAAATAACTTAAAGATTGGAATTGGAATGTTCCTAACACAAAGAAATGATAAATGCTTGAAGTGATGGATACCCCAATTACCCTGAATTGATTATTACACATTGTATGCCTGTATCAAAATATCAGCTGTATCATATAAATATGTGTAACTAGTATGTACTCATAATAATTAAAAATTAAATAAAAGTTTCCATGCATTCTTCTTTACTATCATCTCACAGAAAGAGTTGGTGGTCACAGAGAAACCGGTTTCAAAAACTCAAGTAAGCTTTTTTTTTTCTAACTGCTTTTTACTTTCTGAGAACTTTGAGTGATTTACTCAACATCATGCACCAGTATTTAGAAATCTACTGCAAATAGCCAGTGCTACAGTCTCAAATGGCTCTCACTCCAGAAACTTTAATCAGTCAATTATAGAGATTAACACTGTATGAGGATCCCTAAATCCAGGTCCACTCTAGCACCTCGATCTCTAGCTCTTTACCTGCCAACAATTTTCAGGATCAGTCTCCCATGTCTCCCAAGAAAGAGGACATAGAAGGGCCGGCCACCTGGCTCCTTCTCCACCTAGTCGCCTGGAGGACTAACACAGGTGAAGGTTAGCAAGCTTAATGGCCAGACATACAAACAGGGAATTAAATGAATTTCTCTTCTTGCAGATACCTCTTGTATTCTATAAGTTAATGTCTTGGGATCTTTTCCCCTGAAGGAGGAAATAGCTTCTCTCCATAAACACCGCATAAAGGTGCTAGAATCAAATAAAGTTATTCCTTACCAATGCATCATCTCTACTGGCCCGCCCTACTGTTTTTTATTTATTTATTTATTTTTGTATCCTTAATTGCATAGTGATATTTTCTTTGCTTTTAGTGTTATTATTTTTGCCCTTATTTTTATGGATTCTGGATTATATGTTTCACTGAGACCTTTACTGTCTCCAAATTGTAAAAGAATATCCTCGTATTAACTTTCTTAACTTAAAATTCAGACATTTAATTCAAGTGGGATTTATTATTCTGAGTAGTGAGAGATGGGGATTTAAATCATATTTTCTCCGACATCACTCTCATTAACTTTATGAAATCCTGAGTCTTTTGAAAGATTTGCAATTTTCAGTCAAATTGATTTGCATAATTTTTACATTTTTAAATCTAATTTGGAATTGCCTCCCTTCAAACTTGGCCATATTATGTGATTTCAGTATCTTAAATAATTAGAAAAAGATATCCAATACATATATATATATATATATATAGAGAGAGAGAGAGAGAGAGAGAGTGCACTTGGGTATTTATTGTGTGCCCACAGATAACTATACCAAATAATGCAAAATGGTTAAAAAGGAATAAACACAAATCTTAGCTCTCACAGGGCAGTTTCATTAATGAGACATTAATGTCCATTTTACAAAGGGCATTTTACAAAATAAAGGATAATAACAAGGTTCCAAGGAGGAGCTTAAACCACATGCACAGCTCAGATATCGTGGGTATTAGACAGTTCTATTTCTCAAATGATCCACTACAAATGGGAAAGAATGGCAAGGCATACTTTGGAACCAATTGGTGACTCTGGTCATTGAGGACTGATTATTTAATTAAAATAGGGACATGGATTGACTTAACTTCCTCAGAAGTGCCCCTGGACAGACATGAATGCCACCTGAGGCAGGCTGAGGCCTGTTGTCTGGTGGAGAGGTTGCATTTTTATTTTGAACAGTATCCTTACTGTTGGTTAGCATCTGTGCCTAATAGTAGGAGAGAAGCATTAACAGTGGCAGAGATATTGACATAATTGGAAGACGGGCGATCTCAAAAAAAAAGCAATACTGAGAGCATATTTCTTATTCTCAATACTTTTTAGTCAATATTTTGGGGTTTTGATGATATCGTTTTTTCTTGATGTAATCTTTTAACCTTATACTTGGGCAAGGAGGACTCACTCTATACAACATCATATGAAATGATGAGCAAGTGAAATGTGCAAAGTAAAGATGCTTTCGGTAACTCTGGGCAGCTCCAAAATCACTCAGTTTCTTTGCACAGAAACCTGTGTAGAGCTGTGCTCCTGGGGCAATGAGAATCCCTGAAACATTCCCAGTATTTAGAGCATAGGAGACAGGCATGTTGCCCTGTATGCTCATAAGATTTTCTAAAATCCCCTTTATTTATGGGGGAAAAAATGAGGGCTTTTTAACCTCAGGTAATAAAATGAATCATAGAGATAGAAACATACCTATCTTGGCAGAGAATAAACTTTGATTTATATGTACTTTGTTAAAGAAATCGTGTTAGCATTTCAGCTACTGCTTTTTTTATTCAATCAATAAATACCAATTTTGTATACCTCTCTACCACCAGTTTGCAAAGCTGAATGGAGAGGGTTATTCAGGGGTAAATAGTAAATAGTCATCATTTCAAAAGGTTCTTTTTTCCTTTCCTGAGATATGCATATAAATCACTTATTTATAAAACACTAAATGATTATACAAGAAAATAAATGCTATGAGAGGGATAGATTGCTATAGGCATGGATCTCAAAGACCAGCTTTATAGCAGAGGGGAAAGTCAGGACGAGGCTGCATGGAAAAACAAGGAGAGGGAAACATGGACAAAGCCAGGAGGTGGAAGTTCATAGGTGCCATCTTTCTATTTGATTTTGTTTTTCAAAAGTCAAATGTGAAGTAAAAATGCTATATTTTCCTATCATATTATATTGCTGGGAAAATATGCATGAAAAACAACTTACACTTAATTTATTGTTTTTGTTCTATGAATATTAATGAATTCTATGAAGATTCCTTTATTCTCCACTTTGCTCTAAAGAGTATTTGTTCTCCAAACACAAACTGTTTGATTTGGTTATCAGTGTAACTTATTATCATATGCTTTATTTTTAGTACCTTCTATGGCTTTACAGAGAATGAAAATAATTTTGGAAACACACAAACTATAATCTAAAAGACACAGTTCTTAGAAATCTGAAATAATTATGGATAGTTCCAAAGAATAGATCATTCCGACCACACTATTTGACAGACAAGTCTATTGAACATCAAATATTAGTCAAAGAGGCTTAAACAGAAAGCAACAGAGTTGAAATGCTAGGATGGATTTACCTAAAGGCAACGATAAAGTCAGCAGTTCATGCAAAGAGACTTTATGTTTATTCACCATTCACAACAACATACCGGAGCTGGGCTCATACCTCCATCAGCAAAGCTTCTTTCGGTTTTGAATTGCATGCTTTCTTTGCTTTTACGTATCTAAGTGATTTTCTACCTCGGTTATGCACCCTTTTCTCACTTTCAGAGCTCCTGGCAACTGAGTGAACCCTTTGCAACACCCTGGCTTTTATACCCCCCTGTCCTGCGTACCCCTCCCTGGGCCCAGGGAGCTCTCGTCTATTCTTCGTCTCCTTTAACACCCTCTGCCTGCATGCCAATTCTAATTCTTGAAACTGCTTTACAATTAATGTACAGAAACTTTTCCCACTCCCAGCTCCCTTTAGAAAGTCTCCTGGGAGGGAAATGCTCTACAAAGCATTCCAGGGCCAACAGCATTGCACTGCACCCTTCTTTTGTACTGGTTTAGGCCGCTGGGCTGAAATGATCAAGGAGGCATGAATAATTATTTTTCTTGGGTGCCTTAGGAACACTTAAGGTGCTGTGTAATTCATGCAAAATTGCCATGGGAGAATTCTGTCTCCTGAGCGGTTTTGTCCTGTTCCCCTGGGCACACGTCAGTTCCAAGAATGGCCTGTGCCTCACAATTCCACCATCCGTTCTCCCTTTGGAAGTACCTGCTTTATTGACTTTTCTAAAACCAGCAGCCTCTTATTATTTTTTCCCCTCAAGTAAAATATCCAGACACAAGGGTTACTGGTAGAAGCTTAGAGTTGATTGCATAGGGCTCGTCGCCGAGATACATACGCAAGCAGAGTCCACAGGCATTAATGAGCCGACTACAGGCCTGAGCCTTTATTTCAAGATTTAAATCCATTGTGAGGTTTGGCCTGCTGAGCTTGGGCTTTAAAATTCACCCCTCAAACAAAGCTGAATCTGCACTGAGCTGGCAATTACCACATCATCTCTTAACCTTGTCAGAAAGGTTCCAGCGAAAACAAAAGGTATAGTAGACATTCTCAATGTCTTAATTAGAAATGTACACCATTCATGCTTTTCTTATTCAGAACAAGTGACTAGAAATTCAAAAATACTTGTTCTCATCCACAAGGCAGAAAGTTTTCAGTTTAAGCTATCCAAAAACACAGTGTGATGTTGTCAGTTTTTGTGCCGTATACCTGAAAATATTTTATAAATAAATTCCAAATAATTAAAGGATAAATGAAGTGTTTCTGTGCTTTGTTCTACCTACCTTTTCCTCTGGATGGGGACCAGTCAGTCTACACCAAAGGCCCAGTCTTGAAGATGGAGGGAGGAATTAGGGTTGTCATTTCTCTCTTGGCAGACTGTCTCCTGCATCTTATCATTGGGACATTCTCATTCAAGAGCTCCTATTCCTCTGAAGCTCAGGCCATCCTGCTAAAATCACAGTCTGAGTATCTTCATCACTGTCATCTACTCATCTACTGACCTCCTGGTAAATTCCATGTATACATTGAAAAGTTTGAGACTGGGATATCTCATCTTCCTCTCTGCTTCTCTTTCTAATCCTGAATAACAATGGCATGTAGAAAGTGCGTCTAGATACCAAGCCTTGTCTTGGGCTTCTACCTTAGATTTTCTCCGCTTTACTTTCTATCAGGCTAACCTGGATGATCTACTCTAATCCTAACTTTCAGCTAATTTATGTTTGCACACCAATCATCTTCACATCTATATCCTTAGCTTCTTCTTCAAGTCTCAGACTCATAATAACCATAACCATCTTCTAGATCTCTCCATGCCTTTGTCCCACTGAGGCCTCAATCTCCACATGCTCAAAACAGAATACATCATCCTCCTTCAAAATGCCCCCCATGTTGCAGTGGGTCAGTGGTCACTGCCAGCAACAAAACTAGAAGAATAGGATTACTTTTTCTTCTCCCTCTTCTTTCACCCTTACCTCCAAAAAAATATAAGGCACTTAGCACAGTGCCTTGCTCTTAGTAAGTGCTCAATAAAATTTAATAATTGGTATTGAAAACAAATTTCTAATCTGGAATTTTTAAAGAAAACAAGATTAATTTGGAATGCCTAAACCTGGACATGTAGCATGTTTACAGACAGGCAATTTGATCATAAATCGACCTATAACAAATAGCCAATAGCATGTGCGGTACTAACTCCTTCCTCCTTAGGGAAATAGTGAAACATTAAAATCTAAAAGGTTTGCCTTCCTCCAGTGTGTGCTTTCTGCAAAATGCCTCCTTCATTTTGCTGTCTGGAACTGACTTCAGACTATCGTGCTACACTGGGTTAGCTTTATACCCCTCACTCTGTTCTATAAGGTCCTTGTCAATCTGTAATGCTAAGGAGAAGGGGTTTTATGTCCTTCTTGGTTTTGCCCCTGGAAAACTTTTAGGCTGAGCATGGTTGTTTGTGACCTGAAAACTCCTTCTTCAGAATGTAGAAGTTGTGTATTCCAAAGATCAGTGGGGCTCAACGAATAGGGAAAGTGAATCATTAATGGAACCATTAACCAAGTATGATGGCCTTTTCCATGGACAGGCAGAAATTCTGTAGCAAAGTAGTAAGAGAAGGGACAGGCATATTTTATTAGGAGCTGAAGGTGGACAAGGCAGTTAGGGTAAACAAATAAGAACTGAAAACTTAAAAAGTAAAATTTAGCAAAGCAGTTGGAGCCCTTCATAGCCAGCAAACCAAAAAGCCCATCTAGCTAAAATTCATACGATATTTAGATGAAGAAACTGAGGCTCAGAGAGGTTCTAAGACTGTGATCCTCAGCAAACTGGCATGACACTGTATTTCCAGTATGGCACAGTATTAGATGACTGCAAAGAAGACATTCCTATGAGACTATTAAACCCCCAAAGGCACTTGAATTGGGACGAGGCGATGCCATAGTGACACATACAGAGCTGCCTTTTCATAGAATATTCCTCTACTGAGACTGGCAAATTCCAAACTTCCAAACAAGTTTCCCCTCACACATGGGGCTTATTAGAGGCTCTGCACTTCCCTTGGCAGGGAGACAAGTCCCATTTAAATACTAACACGAGCTGCTTTCCATAATGTATGCAGAGTGGGCTTCGCCCATGTGTTGGAATGACATCAGCCATCCCCACACTGAGCAGCAGAGGCTCAGAATCATTGCATGCCGGGAAGATGAAAAGACTGGGATCATTGAATGTTGAAGAAAACGGGCAAACTCATCCACTCCAGCTCACAGATGACTCGTGAACTTGCCTCAGATTGAGCAGAGTTTTAAAGAATCTCTGATCTTAGCTAGAATATTTATCTACACATTATTTTCAACAGATTATGAAGATGAAGTGCTGGGAAATACATCCTTCCTTTTCTCTGTCAAATAGCTTCCATAGCAATGCTGTATGAAAGGCTCACTACTTTCTGGATCTGCTCAGGTACCCCAAAATATGCACTGCACAAGAAATAGACTAGGGTCAACTTCCTCCCAGCTATTCCTAGACATAAAACCTCTTCCCAGAGACCCAATCTACCAGCTAATAAGTAGGGATGTGCTTTTATTTTAAAGATTGGATTAATACTCTGGCATCTCAACATTTTAAAAAATGATTTTCCAATGTTTCATAAAATAAAATATTCCCTACGATTTCTTTGGACTGGTAACGTTCAGTCATTACCTTTTTCTTGATTGTGATAGCCTTTCTGATGCCCGCCTACATGCAGCTGGAAGCCAAGAGTCTAAACCTCTTGCTAACAAGGAAGAAGATAAATTGGCCAGACTGCTACCATTTTATCTGTGAGAAATATTCTTGTTAAAAAAAAATAGTTTGATGAAATGCAAAGACTCCTTCTCCCTGCTTGAACATGTTACATACCATTATGGCAAAGCGAATTTCACAAGATTTCTAACAGGGAAGGAAGAGGATGAAGAATTTTTAATGTTTTCAGTATGAAAAGAGCAAAAAAATTTAAGATTAGAATAAGTGGTTCAAAATTTAGTCTGAATTACTGGCTGTATAATCTCGTGCATACTTCACCTCTCAGGTATAAAGTTTCCTCACTCAATAGGATGAGTGCATTGAATCACCTCTTTGGTCTCTTCCACCACTAAGTTTCTATGATGCTAAGATCCCTGACACTGTATTTCACTGCACTCGGAAATCTTTTTTATGCAATGCAATGCAATCTTTTTTATGTCTTAGCATGAAGACACACTGTGGCAGGCGCAAAAGGATCACGCCTCTTCTTTGTGATAAACTGAATGCTGTATTTCCCCAAAATTTATGTTGAAGCCCTAACCCCCACTGTTACTAGAGTTGGAGATAGAACCTGTGAGGAGGTAATTAAGATCAAATGAGGTCATAAGGGGAGGACTCTAGTCCCATAGGGCTGGTACCTTATAATAAGAGGAAAAGACCCCAGAGTTTGCTCACTCTTTCTCTTCACCATGTGAGGGTATCACAAGAAAGTGACCATCTGCCACCCAAGGAGAGAGCCCTCACCAGACATGGACCCTACTGGCACTTTGATCTTGGACTTCCAATCTCCAGAACCATGAAAAAATAGATCCCTGATGTTTAAGCCACCCAATCTATGGCATTTTGTTATGACAGCCTAGATAGACTAATACGCACTCACATTTTTAAAGACAATTAAATCTCAATCTCTACCCTCATAACTTTGATTCCAAAGATTAGATCCAGGATCTTTCTGGACTCATGCCAATTCTATACAACTAATACTTTGGATTCAATTCTTTTAGGCAAATAGTTAAAACAAATAAGGCTTCTCTATGCTTCTCAGAAGGTATAAACTCTTTCTAAAAAATGACCTCATTTGATCAAATGACACTCTACAAAAAAGACACCTGCACTCGAATGTTTATAGCAGCACAATTCGCAATTGCAAAGCTGTGGAAACAACCCAAGTGCCCATCAATTCATGAGTGGATTAATAAAATGTGGTATATGTATACCATGAAGTACTACTCAGCTTTAAGAAACAATGGTGATATAGGACCTCTTGTATATTCCTGGATAGAGCTGGAACCCATTCTACTAAATGAAGTATCTCAAGAATGGAAAAACAAGCATCACATGTACTCACCAGCAAATTGGTATTAATGGATCAACACCTAAGTGGACATACAGGAATAACATTTATCAGGTGTCGGGCAGGTGGGAGGGCGGAGGAAGGGATGGGTATATACAAACACAACGAGTAAGATGTGCAAAGTTTGGGAGGATGGACACACTTGAAGCTGTTACTCAAGGGGGGAGGGAGGTAAGGGCAATATATGTAACCTTAACACTTGTACCCTCATAATATGTTAAATTAAAAAAAAAGAAAATGTAAAAAAAAAAATGACCTCAAATGGTCAGTTGATTTTCAATAAAGGTGCCAAGACTATTCAATGAAGAAAGGACTGTCTTTTTAACAAATGGTTTTGAGAAAGCTGGAGATCCACATACAAAAAAATCAAATTGAATCCTTTTCTTATCCCTATATTAAAAATTTAACTCAAAATGGATCAAAGAACTAAGCTTCTGAGCTAAAACTCTGAAACTCTTAGGAGAAAACATTTGGGTAAATCTTCATGATATTGAATTTGGAAATAATTTCTTGGATATGACACATGCAGAAAAATGAAAAACTTTTGTGAAAAGGACCCGATCAAGAGAGTAAAAAGATAACTCACAGAATGAGAGAAAATATTTGTGAATCATGTATTTCATAAAGGACAAATTTCTGGAATATACAGAGACCTCTTACAATTTAACACTGGGCACTGTAGGATTTGGTGTTCTCTATTCTTGCATTCCTTTTCCTCCTTTTTCCTCTTTTTTATTCTATGCTGGCTTCTTATTTCAGAAGCAGCCAAGTTTCTTTCCTGTAACTGAAAGGAAAGAGATTGTGTGAGAGGGAAAGTTGTGTTGTTATGAGAGAAATGAAAGATAATTGGCTGGATAATTCAAAAACTAAGCAAAAATAAACATTTTTGGAGGAGCCTACGGGCTATTCTCATTACCATCAGTGAAACACACTTTAAAAGTTCCAGCAGTAGCAGCATGAGCTGTGAAAGCCCTTGGATTCCAATCTGTATGAAGTGGTTTAAGTTCTTAGTGGCAACTTTGCAGCCAAGCAAATGGTTTTTCATATCAATATTCAGAAACTAAGCTGTAGGAGCAGAGAATAATGTTTAGATTAATCTGATGTTTAGATTAATCTGAAATGAGGTTTTATAGGGTACGTATAATTTATGGATTATAGGAAAAGAAAGTTCAAAAACCTTGTTTGGAGAAGCTCCTAACGTACATATTGATCATCCTTCTTAAAAGTAACAGGAGAAATTATTTGCCCAGTCATAGCCAATATCCAACTCAGTACTTCAGTGACAGGAAAGCGGGGTCAGAGGGAAAATGTTAAGATATAGTAATTTATTTAATAAAACTTAAGTAGGAAAAGAGAGTGCCAGTAAAGAATCTGGATCTAGGGAAACCACCATTGTCAATTCTAATGTTTTCAAGGAAACTGGGATGTTTCAGAAGTCATTTTCTGAGAAAGGGAAGAATTTACCCATTCAGTAGGCACCCTCACACACACACACACACACACACACACACACAAATATGGAAATGCAATGTCACAATTTTAAGTTAAAAAGTGATAGTTTCTGTATATCTTTGGCATGAGAGAAGAATTAGAATCATCAATGCTGAAGCCAATTGAGTTGAGTTTCAAATCCTGTCCTTGGCACTTACTGCTTGTTTGTTCCTAAGCATCACATATAATCTCTCTGTTCATCAGTTTCCTCATTTGTAAAATGGGGATAATTATAGTATCTACTTTCAGGAAATTTGTGAGAATTAACTAAGTTAATACATGTAAAACACCTGGAACAGCAAATGGCCTATGGTAAGTGGTGTATCAATGTTGCTATCATGCATTGTCCAGCACCCTTGTAAAGTCTGTTAAAAGATAATTTTTCAAATTATAAAATTATATAAAATATAAAATGAACTTGTATTAAAGATTTTATTTAAGTCATTAATCAATGACAGAACCAAGGAGGTGTTACAACCACTTCAAATGAGAGATTGAAAAAGCTTACAGTCATACGAAGTAAAGAAATGCTGAAACGAATATGCAAATGGAGATGAAACTAGTTCCTCCACAGATGGGAGAGAAATCAACTGAACCTCTATCAGACAGGGCAGAATTCACCTGTCTATGGACAAGAACCATCTGCACTGCTATAGGTTACAATTGACAGTGTTATAAAATCACTTCCATAGGCCCAGAGTCAGACCATCTGGAAGGGACTAAACAATGCATACTTTTATACTCAAGCACAAATTTCCCCTTACAAGCTGAACATTTCCTTGCTCTACTCTGCCTAATACAGTAAACATGTGCTTAAGCCTGGGGTCCAGCACATCTGCTTGAGCCCATGGTTCAAAACAGCAAATGGGAAAACTGTAAGTCAGGCATTGAGTTTGGGAAACACCAGGTTTTTGGGGGGAGCTGCTACTAAAATAATCAGTATTTATATTATACATTATGCACTGGTCATGTTTGTTTCTAGGATTTGTTTGGGGCTTCGATTCTTTTTTTAAAATACTACTTAGAAATGCTGGAGTTTTTGTATCAAAGTTTTGTATCAAAACTTGCCGAGCCTTTGAAAACGTAAGGTATCTGAGGGACTTGGATTTGGAGTAACCCGAAGCAGAAGGTGCTACAGGGGCCCCCTCGGCTCCAGTGGCATTTTCAGAACATGCTTGGCCAATCAGCACTACTTACCCAAGGTCTCGTGTGACCTGGAACTAAAGATTCAGCTGATACTTGGAGGGAATTTTTAGCGTCTAATTTTAAATATTGACAGTGTATTTAGTGGATTTAATGCTGCTGGTGTTGAGTGATTTGCTCCATGTTGGCATATATTAAATAAAAGTCTGATCCATGTGATTGGACAGCATAGCTCAGTACAGTTTGTGACAACAATGAGAATATGGGAGAGTCATTAACCTGGAAACTCATTAACATTACAACAATGCTTATGCCTTGAAGTTCTGCTCTGGGCTACCTCACAGAGAAAACTGGGCCTTAAGCTCCAAGGTTGCACGGGGGTGGGGGGTGGGGGGGTGGGGGGAGTTATTCTCACACCATCCCCAATACAGAGTTTATGAGTCAACTGGCCACTGAGGCGGGGTATTTAGGAGGGACTAGGTAGTCACATGGCACAAACGCACATGTGGTCTGTTGGGAACATGCAGGCAGCTTCCCATGAGATACCTTCAGTAAGGGGCAAAGAAAAAGGTGATAAAATAGAGCTAGGCACTGCTGAAGGATTCTTCTTACTTATTCAGAGGCCAAGCACAACCTTAATGCTTCATGTCTTTTTCACATATTTTTTCCACATCAAAAAGATTCCACTGGCTTTCCTTCTCCTGCTCCTTCTGCAGCACATCCTAACAATCACAGGCAAGCCCAGTCTCCTTTTCCAGGTGGAATGGGCCCAGTCTTCATGCAAGCTGCAATTCACAGGTAAAGCTTATTATCTCTGTTGCTTTGTTTTGCTGCTTCTAGTCTTCGCTCTTTGATTTTCAAAAAGTTGCTGTTTTCGCTGAAAAACTTTTGGCTTTCATAGCTCATGCCTCAGAAATGTCTCTAAGCATCTCTCTTGGAAATCAAAGCTCAATAATTGTTTTTCATTTTAATTTAAATTTCTGTTTAAAAAAACCTCACCCTCTCCAGGGCAATGGATGCCCTTGAATTAATAAGGAATGGGTATTTTGTGTGAAAATAGACAATGAAATGCACATGGATTAATGTTTAAATTATCACCTTGCTATAATAATATATAATACGTATGGGGCCTGCAGTAGAATAAAGGAGATAGAAAGACAGAGAGATAAAGAGAGAAGCCATCCCAAAAAGAATGAAAAGGGAGGTGTATTAATTATACTCTTTAGCCCCAAGGCTTCCACCCTCAGCTCACTCTGCCACCAAGACAAGCTTTTATAAATGTTAATGATGCTTAAGGATAGCTACAAGTTATTCCATCTATGTGGGTGTCCTGTTAAATGTGTTTTTAAAATTTTTTTTGCCTTCTCTCATTTGCCTCATTCTTCAGATGTAGTATAACAGGATGCACAAGTAGGAAAAGGCATCTCTTTGACTTTTCAGGGCAAACACTCAAGTCAAGAGAGAGGGAGCATATCATATGTACTGCCTAGGCCTATTGGCCTGCCTTTAATTTAAAGAAAGGAGATCCTTGTGTCTAATACATGGCCCAGCCCAGTTTGACAAGAAACCTCATGGGTGTTTGGACCCGATACTGTATATCAATGGTATCCATTTTCCAAAGACTATGACAAAACATTCTGGCCAAAGAGTAATGAAAGACCAATCAAATGATCATTCTTGGGAAATAGATTTGTGAAACAGAGCAATTGTGAGTAGGAGCTGAGGTTTAAAAGATCAATAAAGGGAGAAGCAATGACCTAAAGTAATGGTAAGTAAGGACTAGGTATAGTTTCTTCAGTGAGAAGGAAGCAGAATCTAAGAGTAAGCAGAGATTTAAGGGAGAAGAACGACGCAGACCAGAAAACAGGGAATCCAATAGGCAGGCAAGGAGAGCAGAGGTAGAAATACAACTAACCTTCCCACAAATGCTGAGAACTACAATGAAGACCTGTGAACTCCCACTGCTGAGGGCCCAGGAGAGCCCATGTTTTCCCTACCCTCAATTCTGGTGGGCAGGGCTGGACCTCTGATCACTGGCCTCTCCATTTTACAATACCCACTTCTCCCATTTTATTACCTACTCTTCTCTTTCATCTCACCCTGCTCCAGAAACGCAGTGTTCTTCTCTATTAGTTTTCTAGGCTGCTGATAACTTAAAACAACAGAAACTTATTGTTTCATAGTTCTGGAGGCTAGGAGTCCAAACCCAAGATGTCAGCAGGGCCACACCCTCCCTAACAACTCTAGGAGAGAATCCCATGCCCTATCACTGGGGGCCAAGAATGCCTCCTTCCCCACATGGGCGCTGAACAGAGGAGGAGCCTCAGATGCCACAGGCATCACTTCTGAAGCCTGGGGCTACTGCCTCAGTGGGTTCTAGGTGTTGGGGGAGAACTTTGGCTGACCAGCAACTCTGGCCTGTCTATGTGGACTCCAGGCCACTAAGACTAACCCCTACCTGTCAACCGGGCATCAGCAGTAACCACATTTGTGGAAGAGCCCCACATATGGGCAGCTCTGCCCCCAGAATCCTCAAGGCCAGTTCTGAAGCTCTGGTTGTGCCTGAGTCTGGGGCTCTTCCCCTGTATCTCCTGGGCCCTCCCCAGGCCTGCAAGTCCACCCCTGAGACTCCAGAATTGTGCTTTGTCCACAAGGCCCCACTACTAAGTTCCTATCACTACTGCTGGGCCAGGAGAACTTCCCTGAGATCCAACACTTCACTCAGGACCCCCCAACCTTGAGCAGCCATCACTCTTGGATCTGGTTTGAGAGAGTTCCTAATAAAGAAGAATAGGTGGTCTACAATTCTATTAACCCAGAGCAAAGAGAAGAGGAGCCAGATGAGAAGAAACCACCAAAAGAACAGGGCAACATGAAAAAACAAAATGGGTTAACAACCCCAAGGGAACACAATGGAGCTGCAGTAGTGGGCTTCACTGGCAAGGAAATTGCCAACATGACAGCAATGGAATTCAGAATATGGATGGCAAATAAGATGAATAGAATTGAAAGGAAAGTAGAAAACCAACAAAAAGAAGCAAAAAAAATAATTTCAGGAACAAAATGAAAAAGTCACTAGAGAGCTAGACAACATAAAAAAGGATATAATAAAACTTAAAGAAATGAAAGAGTTGCTTATGGAATTTCATAACACAACAGAAAGTTTTAATAACAAGTTAAACCAAGAAGAAAGACTCTCAGAGCTTAAAGACAAGGCTCTTGAGATAACTCAGTCATTGAAAGAGGCAGAGAAGAGTATAAACAAGTCCCAGCAATCACTGAAGAGATATGGGAATATGTCAAGCAAACTAACAATTGAATTATAGGTATCCCTGAGGGAGAAGAAGAAAGAACTGAAAACATGGAAAGCCTTTTTGAGGAAATTATTGAGGAAAACTTCCCTGGTATTGCCAGAAACTCAGACATACAATATAAGATGGAGATTGAACACCAGGAAGATTCACAGCAAATAGGGCATCTCCAAGACACATACTAATCAACTAAGCCAAAGTCAAAATGAAGGAGAAAATTCTGTAAGCAGCAAGATGAAATAATCAAATAATCTACAAATAAAAACTCATCAGGCTAACTGCAAATTTCTCAGAAGAAATCTTAAAACTACAAGGGTTTGGGGCTCTATCTTCAATTGACTTACATAGAACAACTGCCAGCCTAGAATTTTGTATCCTGTAAAACTTAGTTTCATGATAAATAAAGAAAGTATGTCTTCTTTAGACAAGCAAACACTGAGGGAATTTGCCATGACCAGACTTGCCCTGCAGAAAATACTCAGAACAGCACTATACACAAATCGGCACAACAGAGTGCCATCAGTGTAAATACACCTAAAAAACCCCCAAAACTCACAACTTCTATAAGGCAACAGAACAAGAGATAAAACACACCAATAAGGGATTACTGAACAGGATGAACAGACCAACAGCCCACATATCAATACTATCAATTAACATTAACAGACTACTCCTCTCAAAAGACATAGGATGGCTGAATGGATGAAAAAACACAACTCAAATATCTGCTGTCTCCAGGAAATACATCTAAGCCACAAGGATGCACAAAGACCCAAACCGAAAAAAATATTCCACACAAATAGAAATAAAAAAGAGCAGGTGTAGCCATTCTCACAACAGATAAAATTGACTTTAAGCCAACAAAGGTAAAGAAAGACAAACAGGGTCATATAATGATAAAGGGAACAATTCAACAAGAAGACATAACAATTATATATATATATATATATATATATATATATATATATATATATATATCCAATATATATATCCAATACAGGAGCTCCCAGATACATAAAGCAAGTTTTACTAGAGCTAAGCAAAAAGATAAATAGCACCATTGTAATTGCCAGGGACCAGAACATCCTATTGTCAGAGCTCAACAAACCATCAAAGCAGAAAATAAATAAACAATGGACTTAAACCAAACTCTAAATCAAATGGACCTAACAGATATTTACAGAACATTCTACCCAAAAACTACAGAATACACATTCTTCTCCACAGCATATGGGACACTCTTCAAGATTGACAATATCTTAGGCCAAAAACCAGGTCTCAACAAATTCAAAATAATAGAAATTATACCATGTACCTTCTCTGACCACAATGGGATAAACCTAGAAATCAATCACAAGAGAAACACTCAAACAAACACACAGTCATGGAAACTAAACAACCTGCTGCTGAATGATTTTTGGATCAAGAATGAAATTAAGATGAAAATCAAAATTCTTTGAAATGAATGACAAAAGGGACATAAGCTATCAAAATCTATAGGACACAGCAAAAGCATTCCTCAGGGGGGAATTTATAGCCTTAAATACCTACATCAAAAAGACAGAAAGATCACAAATTAACAATGTAACGTCAATGTTGCACCTCAAGAAGAAAAGAAATATGGTCAGAGCAGAACTAAATTAATTGGAAAGCAAAAAAAAAAAAAAAATACTACAAATAAAACAAAAACTTGTTTTTTGAAAAAATAAACAAAATTGACAGACCTATGCTAGATTAACCAAGAACAGAAGAGAAAGAACCCTAATAAGCTCTATTAGAAATGAAAAGGTGACATTACAACTGATGCCACAGAAATATAAGACATCATTCATGAATATAAATAATACGTTAGTCTCTACAAACATAAACCATAGAACATATAGGAAATGGACAAGTTCCTGGAAACATACAACTTCCCAAGACTCAACCAGGAATAAATAGAACCCATAAACAGACCAATAATGAACAGTGAGCTCGAAACAGTAATAAAAAAACCTCCCAACAGAAAAAATAATGCCCCGGACCAGATGGATTTACAGCCAAATTCCATCAGACCTACAAATAAGACCTGGTACCTATAATACAGAAATTATTCCACAATATTGAGAAGGAGAAAATTCTCTCCAACTCATTCAATGAAGTCAGTATTACCCTGACACCAAAGCCAGGAAAAAGAGAAACTGCAACAAAAAGAGAAACTGCAGACCAATATCCCTTATGAATATAGATGCAAAAATCGTCAATAAAATACTAGCAAACTGAGTTCAACAGTACATCAAAAAAATTATCCACCAGGATCAAGTGGGCTTCATCCTAGGGATGCAAGCATAGTTCAACTTACATAAATCAATAAATGTAATTCATCACATAAACAAAAGCAAAAACAAAGACCTTATGATCATCTCAATAGATGCAAAAGAAGCATTTGCCAAAATCCAGAACCCTTTCATGATAAAAATCCTAAACAAATTAGGCACAGAAGTAACATATCTTAGAATTATAAAAGCCATATATGACAAACCAACAGCCAATATCATACTGAAAGGGGAAAAGTTGAAAGCATTCCCCCTAAGAACTGGCACAAGACTAGGATGCCCAATGTCACCACTTCTATTCAACATAGTGCTGGAAGTACTAGCCAGAGCAATCAGGCAAGAGAAGAATCAAGGGTATCCAAAGTGGGAAAGAGGAGGTCAAACTATTGATCTTAACTATGATATGATCTTGTATCTAGAAAACCCCAAAGATTCCACCAAGAGACTCCTGCAACTGATAAAGTCAGCAAAGTCTGAGGATATGAAATCAATGTACATTAATCAGTGACATTTTTATATACTAATAACAGTCAAGCTGAGAGTCAAATAAAAGACTCAATACCATTCACAATAGCTACAAAGAAAATAAAATACCTAGAAGTATACTTAATCAAGGAGATGAAAGATCTCTGCAAGGAGAACTACAAAACTCTGAGGAAAGAAATCACAGGGAACACAAACAAATAAAAAAAATATCGTGTTCATGGATAGGTAGAATCAACATTATTAAAATGTCCATGCTACCCAATGTGATTTATAAATTCAATGCAATCCCCATCACATTATCAAAGTTATACTTCATAGATCTAGAAAAAAATAATTCTAAGCTTTGTCTGGAACCATAAAATAGCCCCAAATAGCCAAAGCAATCTTAACACATTGATTGCCACACTAAAAAAAAAATTTTCCCTGGGGCTACGGTGTTTTATTAAAACAAAACAATCCTTTCTGATTTGTTATTTATTATTATTTTCTCTGCATTAGTTATATGCAATGCAATCCACATTTTTAGAATTAAATTCTCAATATCAATTGTAACAATAAAAACCTCAACAAGTAAGATTTTCATGAACCAACTGCAGGGTTTTGCTTCACACGGCCCCAAACTCAAAACTAGTGTGAGTTCAATACAACCCAGATGGCAGTTAATGCATTAAGCAAAAAGAACAAATCTGGAGACATTATCTTACCAGACATTATACTACAAGGCTTTAGTAACAAAAATAGAGACACAGACCAATGGAACAGAATAGAGAACCCAGATATAAAACTATCTACCTACAACCAACTGCTCTTTGACAAACGAGACAATGTACACTGGGGGAAATAAGCCCTATTCAATAAATGGTGCTGGGAAAATTGGATAGCCATATGCGAAAGAATGGAAGATAACCCCTCCCTCTCACCACTCACAACAATTAATTCAAGATGGATAAAAGACTTGTATCTAAGTCATGAAACCATAAGAATTCTAGAAGAAAATGTAGGAAAATCTCTTTGATATGTTGGTCTAGGCAAATAATTTATGACTAAGACCCCAATGTCAATCATGGAAACAACAAAAATTAATAAATAGAATTTGATTAAACTAAAAAGTTACTGCACAGCTAAGGAAACAATGGACAGAACAAATAGGCAGCCTACAAAAGGGGAAAAAATATTCACAAGCTACACATCTTATACAGGACTAATACCAGAATTTACGAAGAACTCAAGCAAATCAGCAAGAAAAATCAACCCCATTA
Source organism: Mirza zaza (assembly GCA_008750895.1). Lineage (NCBI taxonomy): Eukaryota > Metazoa > Chordata > Mammalia > Primates > Cheirogaleidae > Mirza > Mirza zaza. Next base: position 22,629 of record VSMD01115517.1, on the reverse strand, counting down.
AAAAGTGGGCAAATAACATGAACAGAAGCTTCTCAAAGGAAGAGAGATAAATTGCCAATAAACATATGAAAAAATGCTCAACATCACTACTTATCAGGGAAATGCAAATTAAAACCACAATGATATATCACCTTACCCCAGTGAGAATGGCTTTTATTAAAAAGTCCAAAAATAATTGATGCTGGTGTGGATGCAGAGAGAAAGAAACACTTATACCCTGTTTGTGGGACTGCAGATTAGTACAACCTCTATGGAAAACAGCATGGAGATTACCCAAAGGCCTAAAAGAACTAAAAGTAGACTTACCATTCGATCCAGCAATCCCGCTGTTGGGTATTTTCTCAAAGAAAATGAAAACTTTTCATCAAAAAGCAGTTGAAAGTTGAATGCTTATTGCAGCACATTTCACAACTGCAAATATATGGAATCAACCCAGGTGCCCATCAATTTATGAGTGTATTAATAAAATATAGTATATGTATACCATGGAGTATTACTCAGCCATAAAAATATGAATTAATACCCTCTGCAATAGTCTGGTGTAAGTAGAGACCACTATCCTAAGTGAAGTATCTCAAGAATGGAAAAACAAACACCACATGTACTCATTATTAAATTGGAACTAACAGTAAGCACACATGTGCATAGAGGGAAGCCAAATTCAGTGACAATCAATCATGTGGGAGAAGAGCCAAGGGGAGGGCAACAAACCGTGGGTGATGGTCAACTATAGCCAGGACTCAAGCATTAAAAAATAACTGATCAACACCCAAGTGCTCACATGGCAGTAATATTCCCTGGGTACCAGTCAGGTGGGGGGATGGGGGAAGTAAAGCCACAACTAATGAAGGTAGAGAACACCGTATGGAGGAAAGGCATACCTGTAGCCCTGGCTTGGACAAGGCAAAGGCATTACATGTAACCAAAATGTTTGTACCCTCATAATATCCTGAAATAAAAAAAAAAATGATCCATGTAACCTAAAATATTTGTACCTCCTCAATGTTTTTAAATTAATAAAAGGAAAACAAAAAAAAATTATGAGGAGGGGATATTGTACACAAAGTTGAATCTTTATTTCAATTATAAATCAATTAATATCATCTAAGATTTATAAATTAAGAAATAATGTTACAAAAGTATAATATTTAGAGATATGGAGGGGGCCTGATTAGTACTTGGATGGGAGAGAGACATAAAAAGTTTTAAAAAGTAAAAGTAAGTTTCTCTTTTGGTGAGTATGTGTAGCACAAGTGCATTAGAAACACTTCTGTAAAATTTTAAAACCCCTTTGTATGTTGTATTCATTCATTCACTCAAGTATTTATTGAGTACCTACCACAACTAAGTACTGTGCTAGTACTAGGAATTGAGCAATGAACAAAACCAACAAAAAACTCTTCCCTAATGAAGTTTACGTTGCAATGAAATAACTTAGATTAACATTTGTAACAATATTAAAATTTTCCACCTAAGTGACCTTTAATGGGGAGACAGGAATGAATGATCACAGGATTCAGAGTCCACTGGACCTGGGCAGAATCTTGATCCTACCCTTTATTAGCTACATAAAATATTTAAGTTATCCAACTTTGGGTTTTCTTCGTATTTCATTTTTGTAAAAAGAGGGAGGTGTATTGAAGGGCTGTTGTGAATATTAATGATAATAAAGCTTCTGGGATGCTGGGTGACCTGTACATGGTATCTGTTATCATAAGACCCACCTACTCCATCTGTTCTACTACAATCCTACTCAAACTTGTTATTTCCAAGTCCCATTTTTTTCAGGCATTTTTTTCTAAGTTTTCAAGGTGGCAGCTGACAAACAGAGAAGCTAAACCAACCAATGAGTTGGCTAGGGCCAAGGAATGCATCTTAACTTAAAGGCAATGTGACACAGTGAAGTACTAGTCACAGAAGTTCTTGGTTCTTGTCCTGACTTGACCCCTACCTGCCTTGAACAAATCACTATAATTTCTGAGGCCCACATAAAACACATGAATACATTTTGTAAGTTATAAAAAATAGCATTCAAGCACGAATGTATGTGAAGGGTTTGTTAATTATAGAGGACTACTTAAATATTAATTGCTTTATTATTCTTTCCTAATATTATTTACTTTTTCAGCAGGAATCTGGATTTTCCAAGTGATAAATCTCTTTAGCACACACACACAAAAGTGCTTATGCTTGGTGAAGAATAAAAACGTGGTGAAATTTCAGCTACTGGAGTGGCTCAGCAGAAATGGCATTTGGGTACGAGGTCATCATTTCAGTACACTTAACCTCACCTTGATAGCAACTCCCCCTTGACCAAGGTTCCACTAGATACATTCAAAGAGGTGTTTAGAATTGAGCTGTGGTAAAAGTGTGTCGAAGGTCACAAACTACTTTTCAAATGTTTTGGGTTCAATAAAATTCCAGATGTATGTGGCCCTGAACAATTTTATTTTGTTTTTAAACCCATGTGTGTTTTAAAGAAAATTTCATCCATATGTCTTTTATTCATTTACATTTCAATCATTAAAAATTGGTTTATTCCATAGTTATCTAATGCCCAAGAAATTTTCATGTGTGTGTGAGTGTTTAAAATTACTTTCTTTAAAAAAAAAAAAAAAACTACTCTAACAAAAAGGCCAAATAACAGGAAGCTGTGGTTTGCCAAGAGTAAATAAATTTTACATACCCAAAGTTTCCATTTTGAGTCCAAACTCCAAACTTGTCATCTCTGGGTTGTGTCTAAAGAAACCTTAATAAAACAAGTTCTGCTTTCCAAAATAAACAGCAAAGTGTCAGGTGAAAACAGACTTAAAATAGCTAACAAAACACAGCACTCATATGCACAATGGTAAACCTGTATCAGCTAATTTGTAAATAGATTTTGGATAGATGGCATGGAATCAGGCAGAGTACTTAGGCTCTTCTATTATTGAGTGACTTGAACAAGTCAGTTGATTTCATACTGTCTCACTTCTTCCTTTAAGAAAATGGAGCTAACATATCTGCTCTACATATAAGAAAGTGTTGAAGATACAGTCAAGAAAACTGGAACTTAGTTATTCATTATTTAGGGTTTAAAAAGAAGACAAATTCAAAGATTTGTTTTCTCACTTGTCTTTAAGCAACGTGAATTTCTAACTTAGAATCAAATGGAAAATTGTACATAAGATTTTTCTTTATCTATTTGTATGAAAGATAAAATACCAAAGGTAGTTTAGAGTGAGTGTCTAAACAGCACTGTGAAAAAATATAAAGTGCTATATCATGCACTCTATCTAAAGAACAGTAAGATAATGCATAATCATTACTGTAGAATAAAGAATTTTGTAAAAATATCAACTTTTGGTAATTACAGTGGAATACTATTAGTTAAAAAATAATATAAAGAAATTTGAATTCAGGTGTTTTGCTTCCTTAATTTATGAACATCAATTTAATAATATCTTAAGGATGAATATCCTTATTTTTTGTTGGCTCAGAGGTATTCAAGAATAAGTTTTAGGATCTTAAAAATTGTAGGATAGTAGTAAATACCCATTAAATATTTACGACGTGCCAGCTCCTTTAATGCATATTATCCTATTGAATCTTCACTTATTCCTGTTAAATAAGATATAATGAACTTCAATTTACAAGTTGGGAAATTGAAAGGAACTAGTTCAAGGTCACAGGGTAAGTGAACAATACAGCACTTAAACAAATGCAGCCTTTGGACTCCAGATATTTTGATTGTTTCCAGTTTGTTGTTTCCAATTTGTCAAAATGCAAAGAAAAAGTTTCCACTTAAAAAAAAATAACATTATTCTTCCTGGAAATACAAAGGTCATAAAAACAAATAAAACAACTATTTTTAATGCTTTCCTGGCTCAACCTTTTCTTGCCTTGGGCAAGTGGCTATTTATAATGTACCTTTAAGTATTAAAACAAACATGTAAGCATTAAGTTAAACATAGCCATGATGTGATTCCATGTGTTAGTGAAATTTCATTGCTTCCACAGTGTTGGGATTATTTCTCCTGAGCAGACATAGGCTATTTTATGTTCTTAGGTTTTTATAAGGTGTCATTTTGTTTGATACATCTTGAAATCCAGCGTGAACTGTTTGTGTCAATTCCCCGTGGCCACAGGTCCTATGGGGGCATTATGAAGGTGAATGGTGCTCATACAGTGAGTTTGCATCACAGCTGAGGGACCCAAGTGAACCCAAGTTTAGGGAACCCAAGTGTTTTATAATGGGCTACAAAAAATAAATCTGCCTGACCTTTGTCTTGGAGTGAGCTATTGCTCTTATTTTACTGGAGCGTGTTGGAGCAATTCTCTCCCATTTCTATGTACCATGCAATTAGAGACACTGACACTTTTTCTCCAGACTATCTTTTCAAGGATGCTCCATGCAGCAACACTATGGGCCACAGACATAGTGACAGAAGAGCTTTTACAACAACCTGGACGTTTTATAACGCATTCTCTTATCCTTTGTCCCACTCAAACTTTGTAACTTTTTGGATTCCTCATTATATGGAACAGAGCACACAGCAGAACTGGGGTATATGTGGTGCTTCTAAAATCCAAAAAGGCCCACTAGGCCCTGAGCCTCTTTCTTAGTATTAAAAGGGCCAGACGCAATGACCTGTCACTCACCTCACATTTATCTTGACATTCCACAGACTGCTGGATTCCTAGAAATCTTGCTGCAGTGGCAGGCCCTTGAATTTATGGAACTTTTTTCCCCACCCTCTAGCAATCATATGTCTTATGAAGAGTGGTTTTTTTCTTCCTGTTATCCAAGTCCAATCAGCGTATCATCCATGCAATGGGTTAGTGTGAAGTCCTGTGGAGCAGGAGGTGATTAGGCCTAGAGTATGACATAGGACTGAGGAGGTGTTGTAGTAGTAGCCCGGGCAGTGTAAGTGTATTGCTGGCTGGGTTGGGTGAAATCAAACTCTTGCAAAAACTCCTTTCTCCCTCTCTCCCTTTAATACATTTGTGTAGTGGAACCCATACCTGTTTAAACCTACTGTCCTCTTTCTTACTCTGTACCTGTATCTCAGTAGATAAATATGGATGAGAAAATGACAAAATCTAATTTACTGAGTGTACTTTGGATTTATGACCACAATTCTCAAAGGGCAATTGTGTTTCGGTTTCCTGTGCCCATCGCACTTGGACCTCAGCAACACTGGACATTGTTGTCCCTTCCTCCTCAAAGCACATTCTTTTCCAAGCATATTCCCAACTTTGTATATTCAATTGTTGACTTAATATTTCTACTTGAATATTTAAAAGCTATCTCAAACTTAATGTGTCAAGGGTCATTAGGTCCACTACCACTCAAATTTTCCTGGGCCCCAATCTTTACCCATATTAATAAATAGCACTGCCATCAACTAATTGCATTAGCCCTACACCTAGGAGTCACCCTTAGTTTTTCTCTAAGCATCCCACAATAAATGTTCCAATAAATTATATTGCTCTATATCTAAAACATATTCAAAATTTGATCATCTCTCACATACCTCTGCTGTAGACTAATGAAACATTATCTCTTTCTAGGACAACAGCAATTGCCTCTTGACATGAGCCCTGAAGTCTACCACCTCTAGTAAAATAAGAAAAGAGTTTTATTTCTAAACAACAGAACAATATATATTCTTTTTTATTTCTCTTCCCAAGACAATTGAAAATTCTGAGCTTCTAAGCCCCAAGGCACTTAATATCGTTGACTATCTGTTACCAGATTCATCTTAATTCTTTCTGGTATTTCATATATCTCACCTATAATACCTTGTCAAACATAGAATCGCATGATCTCATAAAATTGTAGGTGACTTTAAAGACAAGTGTAACTGTGGGCCTCATCTCTCAGATTATGTTGAGAGGTTTAGAGCATTTAGGAAATCCTTGTATGGCCACAGAACTAGCTAGTCCTACTGTACAAACTAGAGACTAAAATATCATGATCTTCTGTTTGATGTTCCCTCTACTACTTCAAAAAGTGATACTGCCCCCATGTATATATGTGTATGACTGCATGATCACAATATATTCCTTTTCTAACCATCCCAGGCTAATTGCTATCCCTCTTTGATCGTACTTTGTGAATGAAAATGATGTAAGATGAAAAGCAAGTATTTTAGAGACAACCTAATATAAATATTTCTGATTACTTTCATTTTCCCCGTTTAGGTATCTCAGATATGCTCTGAGCTATTAGAACTTTGTGTAAAATAGAGACATCTTACAAGGTAGGAAACCTTCTGCAACTCCTACTCAGGGTCTAGCTCAGGAATGGGGAATCTCTACTCTTAAGGCCACATGTGGCCTTCTAGGTCCTTAACTGCAGCCTTTTGACTGAATCCAAATTTTATAGAACAAATCCTTTTATTTTTATTAATTATTTTTGTCTTTTATATTTTTATTTTATTTTTAAAATGAACATATTTAAAATATCAAAGTATAAAATAAATTTCAACGAAATAATCCTCCCAGATTTGCCAGCACAATAGAATGTTAGTAAGCCATAAAGGCTAAATTGATGGCTGCTACACTCATGATTTTGTTCTAACTTCCCCCATCCGACTGGCACCACTACAGCATGAGACTGGTTGGTGAGAGTTTATGGAGATTGAGTACTCCAGTCTGCTATCAACTTTTGACAAAGGTGCACTGTGTTTCTTTTTGAAGTGGAATTTGTGAATAGTTGCACAGCTCAACAGTATTTTTAATTTTGTCTGCTTACCATGTCAAAGAAGACCAAGAGAATGCCCAAGGAAGAAAACATTTTTTAATGAGGATTGGGAATTGCAATATTATCTTATTTTTGCTAAAGATAAAATGATTTGCTTGCTTTGTGATACTGCAATATCAACATTAAAGAAATTCAGTGCTCATCAGCATTATAACACTCATAAGAACCACAAATATTTTAAGTTAGAGGGAGATGTGGAAAAGGTTGTACCACAGAAATTAAAATATGAAAGCAAAAGCACAGATAATTCTTTCAAGCAGCAATAAGAGCTGGAAATAATGCCACTGAAGCAATTTATAAAGTGGCTTATATACTCAGGGAGAAAGGGAAGCCATTCAGTGATGTGGAAATTGTGAAAGAATGCACTGTCAAAGTTGTAGGATGCTTAGACTCCAACGATGTTTCAAGGTACAAATAACTGCCTCTTTCAAGAAGAACCATGACTGATCAGCAGCATGAACTAGCCTTCAACTTAAGAGAAGAACTTCATACAATTCTTCAAAAGGAAAATGTATATTATTCAATCACTTTGGGTGAATCAACTGATACTACTGACTCAGTGAAGATTTTATAGGCACAAGTTTTACACTTCATTTGGGTCACAACAGAAGATTTTCTTTGCTATGAAGGGTTACTTGCTTTGGGCACTCTTGTAAACAGAACACAGGGAACAGATATCTTCAACAACTTTCAAGATAAATGTCATGAAGTTGGACTAAATTTGAAAAATTTAGTCAGTGTATGTACAGACGGTCCAACCTCCATGACAGGAAAACATGAAGGATTTATTGCACAGATTTAAAAAAGCCGTTAACAGATCCAGATGCTCTCATTTCATCAACAAAATCTCTGTGCGAAAACTACTACTTTAAGTGACACTTTGCAACAAGTTATAAGTATTGTTAACTATATTCCTGCAAATGCAACACAGCATCATCAATTTCATAACATGCTTAAGTGGAATGATGAGGTATTCAAATTGTATTTGCCATATCATTCTAAAGTTCATTGGCTATTTCAGGTACAGGTGTTAGCCAAAATTTTATCTCTGTGAGAACAGATCGTTAAATTTTATGAAGAACAGAATCAACATTGTGAATTATTGAAAGAAAATTTCTATAGGAATGCAACATTTTTGTGTGATATGTCAAATCAAAACAATTTGAATATATTTTGCAAGGTTAAACTAAGTCTATATATAATATGTGGCAAAAATCCAAACATTTCTAGAAAGGTATCTTTTTTCAAAACACTTCTTCAAAAGGAAATTTTGGATGAACATTTTCCCCAGTTAGCAAAGGTACATTGATGAGCAGGATGATATATGCAAATCATTTGAAGAATATGTAGCTATTATAGACCTGTTTGGATTAATGTTTCAGTATAATTTCATTGGAATACAATGAAACATTCATGGACTTTGAGAATCATGACATCACACTCAAATAAGCATTTCGGATTCACCTAGTTGATATCACAAAAGCACCTAAAGAACTACAGATGGAATTGATTGAGCTCTCAGTAGATGACATTTTTAAGACCTTGTTCCATGCTAAGAAAGATCCAGTTGAATTATGGGAAAATGCACACATCTTCAGCAATATACCTGAAAAATGCTTTCTTGCTGTTCAATCATGTATTGCTATGATTCTACATTCTCCTACCTAACCCAAGTCAAGATACCCTTAAGATCACAAATATCTAGAGGATCCACTGAAACTGCAGACCTCCCTGATGCAACCAAATATTCAAATGCTTTCCAAGAAAAAGCAGACACAACAAAGTCATTAAAAGTTACTTAACTTTAAAACTAATAAATAGTTTTCATTTTTTGGTATCATTGACTACATAGTAGAGTTTTTATGAAATCATGCACATTTTTAAGTATATCTAATTGAAATTTCTTGAATGTGGCCTTATTTGATTACAGCTAAATTAATGTGGCCTCCCAACATGAAAATCTCCCCCACCCCTGCCTGGTCTAGCCACTAATTAATTGAGTCTCAAACAGCCCAGAAACTCTTCCTTTCTTAATACCAGAGACACTCCCCAAATAGTGGGAATATGTTTTAAAAACACCTCAGTTGGGCTCTTGTAGCTGACTCAGAACCTCTTTCTTATTTGTGTGAAGTTTTCAGGCTGCTTGCTTATTTTATCCTAACATATGGGCTAAATTACGTCTTCTCTTAAATATGTAATTTATTCACCTTTCCTGCCCAACAGCTTGTCAGGATTCAGCCACCTGTAGGGGCCTGAAGGGATTACATGCTGAATATGCAGAGCTCTATGCCAATCCCAACTTCTGCTCTTGAACCTGAGGCTGGGTAATTCCACAAGTCAACATTTCAACAAATATTTATTGACTATTTGAAAGGTACTGTGTAAGTGACTCTGGGGAATACAGAGATGAATTTTTACTTACATCCTCCAGAGGTTCACCATCTGGTAAATACATGTGTTGTCTTATTCCGTTTATGTTGCTATAAAGGAATACCTGAGACTGGGTAATTTATAAAGAAAAGAGGTTTACTTGGCTCATGGTTCTGCAGCCTGTACAAGAGGCATAGCACCAGCATTTGCATCTGGTGAAGGTCTCAGGCTGCTTCTACTCATGGTGGAAGGTGAAGTGGGGACAGCATGTATGAAATCACATGGTGAGAAAGAAAGCAGGAGAGAGAGGGTGGAGGTGCCAGGTTTTAAACACCAGTTTGTACAGGAACTAATAGAATGCGAAATCACTCACACTGCAAGGACAGTACCAAGCCATTCACGACAGCTCCACCCCCATGACCCAAACACCTCCTATTAGAGGTGTATCTGCAACACTGGGGATCAAACTTCAACATGAAGTTTCAGGGAACAAACATCCCAACTATCGCATCTACGTTTGACACAACACAAGGCTGACTGTGATACAAGCCATGGGAGAAGCACAATTTAAAAGGTGGAATTTGGAGAAGGCCCTAAAAGACCCTTGGCATGTCAAATGTGATAATGGGGCCAGAAAGGTTGAAGAGCGTGTTATGGGAATGAAAGAACTGCCAACATCATTGAAATGTTGGTACAAGGGCACAAGGATGGAAAAGTAGTTAGGAAACAAGTCACAAAGTACTTTGAACTTCAGCCTTTATAACTGTGGCCCCTATTCTGATTGCAACTGTGGCTCATACAAGTTGTGTGCAGGAATGTGATGCCACCAGGCCTGAAGATAGGGCACATGAGGCAGGTCAAGTTAAAGTAAAGAACTCCTGGAGACAAGAATGCTAAAAGTTGAAATAGAGAAGATCCAATGTGTTTGCCTTCGACACAAGACCAAACACTCGTGACCTTTTCTTTTGGCAACAGTCCCTCAGTTTCCCTTTAGGAAACAATACTTCTTTCCATTAAATTAGTTCAATTGTTGATTCTATTCTAGATTTCAGAGCTGGGCATATGGCTTATGTGGCTCCAGTCAAAACAGTGTGTTCCCTTAACCAAAATTATTGGTTCTGTAATGGGCATGTTGGGGTTCTTAAAAAAAAAAGAGGTAATTATTCATACTGGAATTGTACTTGGATGCTAGAATTGACTGGCACACAGAATGTGCTCAGTACATATATTTTTAAGACATTCATTTATTTACCTCTCAGAAAAGGAAGCATGAGAATGGGGTTAACATGAGGATAGAGCAAGAGGAAATTGGAGCAGAGGCACTGTTTGAACCACGAATCCAGCTTTGCTTAAGGTTCTCTCTAAGACTTTTGTCATTGAAATACTCATAATTGGTAAAATAGGAAACCATAAAATTTCAAGAAAGGGGTCTCTGGTTCAGGGATCTAGTTTCAACTAAGGACCTACTTGTATCAGTCAGCTGTTGCTATAATAATGCTGCATAACAAACCATCCCAAAACTCAATGGCTTAAAATAATAATCATTTATTCTTACTTCCTGTCTATATAGCATACTGGGGTCAGAAAACAAATTATAAATCACAAAAGGGAAAATTGGAGACCAGAAAGTAAACAACCACTAGTAATATTTTATAGCATCTTCTAGACATTTTCATCTTTCTTCTTTTATTAAAAAAATCTGTATTTTGCTCTTAAAATTTTATTATAAGTTTTCTTATGTCATTAAAAATTTCTCAAAAAGGCTATATATGTTTCAAATATGATATCTGTTTATATATGCATCATGAAACTCATTTAAGCATTTCCTTTTGGGAGGGCATGAAAATTCTCCTCTTGTCCCCCTAATGTATAAAATATTATAATATGTGCCTTGTTATAAAGTATCTCCTACTTCTATCAAGTCTTTAGGAAAAATCTCCAGAAAATAAATTATTTAATCAAAGTTTAAGAATTTGTTGAAGACTCAACATGTATTACAAAATTTCTGAACCAATTTAAACTTCCATCAGTAGAATGTTGCAAACACTACCTTTATTAATATTGGGCATTTCAAATGCTAATTTTGGTTTAATATATAAAAAATCAAACTCAATTTTTGTGACTTATTTTGAATACATTCTTTTAAATTTTAATATAAATTTTTATTGATTTACTGGCATTTAAAATTTCTTCTTTGTTAATTGTGGGATTTTTTTACACATGTTTTTTACTGAGGAGTAAAGAGATTTTTTTCTGCAATGATTTAGAAGATAGACTGTATAAATATTAAAGATATTCACTCTTGTCATATTCCTACAAACATTTGATCAAGTACAGTAGACCTCCCCTTATCCACAGTTTTACTAGCTGACATTTCAGTTATCTGTGGTAAACCACAGTCCAAAAATATTAAATGGAAAATTCCAGAACTGAACAATTCATAAGTTTTAAATTTGCACCCCATCAAGTAGCCTGATGAAATCTGGTGCCCAGGACGTGAATCCTCCCTTTGTGCAGCGTCCCCACACTGCAGACACGCCCTATCCATCAGCCACTTGGTAGCCATCTTGGTTGTCAGATGCACCATGGTGGTATCACAGCACTTGTGTTTAAGGAACCCTTATTTTACTTAATAATGGTCCCAAAGCACAACAGTAACAGTACTGTCAATTTGGATATGTCAAAGACAAGCCATAAAGTCCTTCCTTTAAGTGAAAAGGTGAAAATTCTCAATAAAGAAAGAAAAAGTATTGTATGTTGAGGTTGCTAACATCTATGGTAAGAACAAATCTTCTGTGCATGAAATCGTGAAGAAGGAAAAAGAAATTCATACCAGTTTTACTGTTGCACCTCAAACTACAAAAGTCACCACCACAGTGAGTGATAGTGCTTAGTTGAGATGGAAAATCCATTCAATTTGTGGAAGGAAGACATGAACGGAAATGTGTTCCAATTGACGACAATCAGGTTCCTTACTCTTCATGGTTTCAGGCATCCACTGGGAATCCAGGAACATATCCCCCAAGGATAAGGGAGACTACTATATATTCATCAGCTGTTGCTGCTATAATGCTGCATAACAAACAACGTTTATACTCAGTGGCTTACCTATTTCTTATGTACAGGACTGCTGGTGAGCTCTTTATTTCACTTCTGCTTAACATTCTCTTGGGGATGAAAATCAGAAGGCAAACTCAAAATTAATGAGGTAAGGACATATTCTCGGTTGGCTATAGTGGTAGCCACTATAGTGACTCTAAAGTCACATGACAAAGGACATGCATATTTCATTCTAATAATGACAAGGGAGTGAAACATGGGAGGATCTAATCTGCTATAGCCATCAAATGTGTTTTCACGTGCATTTGGTGTTAGCATTTCAATAAGGTTCAATTTATGATCTTGTCTTTGATGAATTCAACCATCATATTAATGTATAGATAATTTTAAATGAAATTTTTATGAAATAGTTTTAAAATAAAAATTATAGGAATAATTTCCCTTTAAAATAATACTTATTAAATGGAGTAAAAATTTCCAAGTTGGTGAGTATTTTTTATCAATTTCTGTATTCATGCAGTCTAGTCAGTATATTTGCTATATATAATTTGTGCTATGTGGAATTTTTTCTTATTACAATTTTATTTGTAGAGTGGTGGGTAAATTTTTTTGTAACTGGATTATGTATATTTGAAGAAAATAAGTAATTCCTGCAGGATAAAAAATTTCATCTATGCTTATGTCTTTCAGTCTTTAAATAGTGTTATTCAAATCTTGTATTCTTATTTCTTTTGATGCTCTTGAATGTCTCTAGAAAATTTGTTTTCCCAATGTGTCATTGCCATCCTATTATAGTTTGAGATCTACATTTTGATACTATGAAGGCAACCTTAATGATTTCTAACAATTTTGTCTTTGTTTTATTAATCACTGTAAATGGTACTTTTTGAGACTCTTGGATTTTTCTTTCACTTCCAGTTTGAAAATAATGTTTCTTCCCCTGATTTCTTTGTAACAGAGAACACTTTATTTAATAGTGAAGTCAAAGGAGATATCGCTAAAGGGGTGACATTTATGTTGACATCAACCACATAGGCTACAATCATGGCCTTTGTAATGTTTCCTCTCATTTCAGTTAGAATTTGCACTGGCTGAGTGGTAGGATTTACAGCTGTCACCAGTTCCCAGGTAACAACTGTGGCCAGATATACCCTTAATAAGTTCCGATGCTTAAGAAGACAAACTCTGACTTCTTAAAGGGTCCTGGGTGGGAAAAGATAAATTGCAATATATTGGCAAGGGCTGGGAAAAGTGGGATTACTTAAAGCTGACAAAGTCCTGTTTCTCAACGTATGGATCCCAGTTTTGCAAAAGTTTTACACTTATTGGACCATGGAGGAGGATGACTCTACAGTCTTTTCCAAGTCTAAAATTCTACAGTTCTATAGAATGAAAAGAAATGGAACATGAGTCAGAGAAAACAATGAGTAATAGTCCTCAACATTTTATAATTTACATTGTACAATGTGGATTGTATATTTTTCATTATGAAACAGAATAGTTATTGTCATTTAATATCTTTCATTCATGTGGATTATTTGAAATTTCTAGTAATCTTGTGGGACCAGTATGATTAGCTACACATTACAATGAGAAAATTAAGGCCCAGAGGAAAATTGGGAGAAGCAGAATCAAGACTTGAACCCAAGTTCTTTGATTTTATATGTACTGTTCTTCCTATGATATATATCTATATGTTGTTACTGCCATATGAGAGGAGCTATATCACTCTTGAGTCCTTGATTTGCCTGATATATATGTTTTTAAAAAAGTAAATAAAATCAGTGAAATTATCTGTTATTCATTGCCTGACAAAGGAAAGAAATTCAAACACTTTGCAAAAAAAACTAAATTTCTGCAGGAACTAAATTTTAAAAAGATGGATTCATTTTTAAGGGACACCAAATGACAGATAGTAACTTTAAACTACATATTTACAAAACATGCAGAAAAACTGATTCAATGCATGCATCTCAATTTGTCACCTTCAAAGGCTGAACACATAATTATTTAATTATTTAACCTTTACTCATTGAAAGCATTTATTGAGGAATCAAATATAATATCCCTTTAATGAAGAAATGGCACCTTGGCAATCTGGAAAATAACTTCTTCAAAGGTTAGGTTTATTTTGTGAGCAACTTGCAAGAGTTGATCGATCATGTCATGATGGAATTTTCTAGCATGTAACTATAGCATCTGTGTGATTAAAGTGAGAATACTCTATGCTTTAGACATCACAGTTAGAGGAGGAGAGTTTCCACAGCTCTGAAATTATAAGTGCTAGGCTTGTGTTTTCATTACCTGTAGGTCTGCCCAACCCATATGAGCAAAATGCATTAGGACCTGATAAAATCTGTAAGTCAGTTGAAATTTTAAGTTCCAAGGTAGAGCATTGCATTAAGAGATATTGGTTCATGGCAAAACTCCTCCTCCTTTCACATGGAAAATCTAGTGCCTGAAGTAGAAACTGATAGTAAAAATTGCCACTTTCTCTCACAAAAAAAGAGAACATTTTAACTAGTCTATTTCACTTTCAAAGATGCCACAAAGTACTCCTTTCCAAGGTATATTAGCTTTGGCAGTCTTAACACATCCATTTCAAATTAAGGTCTCTATTGGGCAATCTTACTCATATGTTGAAATGTTTTCTAAACATGAAGTGTGATTATATGGATTTGACATTTTCTCAGCAATATGTTTAACATATATACAAGTGAGAGAATTCTTTAAGTCAATTCACATAAGTTATACCACTAATAACATTTTTCCAGCATTTAGCATGTCTGGAGAGTATCAATTTCAACATACTTTGTCAACTGAAATAATAAATAAAGCTTACCCCATTGTAGGGATGCTATGCTAACTAAACATTTTGACTCATTTGTTTATACTGTATTAAATTTACTCTTACAGTTGGAGATTTTTAACCCCTCTAAATGGCCCAACTTTGGTCATAGAAATTGTTTGGATCATTTTACTGTCTCTTTACTCTCAAATTTCCAACTTCCTGATTAAATTTACATTCTTTAAAATTCTTAGAAACATGTGTCCCTCTCAGGTATCTCCTCTTATATACAAAGGTGAGACAGGCTTTGCTTAGTCCTTGATTTATACAGAAGAAATAAGAATTTTAGATTCAACGGCACCATCTGTTGGAATTTTCTTGTATGCTATTTAGTATTGAATCACAAGCTGTTGTGGTTTCTCTCCTAGGGGAGGATATTGCCAGTGAAAGTTGATTGTTTCTAATAGTACAAATTTCTCATATAGATAGATGTAAAAAAGACATGTAAATATTAAATAATCCGTAAATAAGTTTTAAGATACCCTAAAAAGCATGTGGGAAAGAGGGATAATAAGGGGGCAAGAATTCTGCTTTTGGTTACGAAGGTAAAAGTGTTACCAGAGTTATCCTCCCAACATAAGCAACTGTAACACGGATCAAAATATATTATAAAACCATTTTCTGGCATTGGATAACTGGCATCAAAGTACAGTGATCCTTCAGAAAGAAGGACATGCAGTTAATCCCACATTTGCTTCAGCAACCAGACTGCAAGCACCTTCCTCAGTGTGACACAGGGAAGTGGCTGCACAGAGGTTTCCATTGAGCCCTTGGCTGGGACAGAGCTTTATTTATTTATTTATTTTACAATCCACATACCTATTTTATTTCTATGTTTTCTTTTATTTTGCCTTTTTTATTTATTTTATTTATTTGTATTTCAGGATATTATGAGGGTACAAACATTTTGGTTACATTGTATGTCTTTGCCTCACCCAAGTGAGGATTAGAGGCATGGCCTTCCCCTCTACAATGCTCACCGTGTCTATTAGTTGCGAGTTTACCCCTCACCAACCCACTAATCCCTGGAGAATATTACTACCATGTGAGCACCATAGTGTTGTTCAGTCAGTGCCAATTTGATGGTGAGTACATGCTGACAAGGATGTGGAAAGACAGGAACACACATACACTGCTGGTGGGACTGCAAATTAGTGCAACCTCTGCGGAAAAGAATTTGGAGATACCTCAAAGAGCTAAAAATAGAAATACTATTAGATCCAGCAATAGCACTATTAGGTATCTACCCTAAAGAGCAAAAGACTTTCTATAATAAAGACTTCTGCACCCAAATGTTTATGGCAGCACAGTTCACTATTGCAAGAATGTGGGACAGAGCTTTGCATGGACAGGGCAGGGAAACATGCCTGGCAGAGAGTATCTATAGGAATGAGAGCTCACAGAGATACAGTGATCATGCAGTGCACAAAGATATCAGAATTCTAGTCTGGCCAGGGTGCAAAGACATTGTTGAAGAACTTAGACATTCAGTGTAGACCCAAGAAAGGTGATGATTTAGGAATCAGGAATACATCCTAGATAAAGAAATAAGCCCTAGAGCAAAGGACAAATCCAGTATAGGCCTGCTTTAACAAAGTATAAACCAAGTCAGATAAAATCAAGAGGATGTTTCAGCAATTTAATTGCTATCAAAACAATAGTCAACACTTTTTAAAGGAAGACAACTAATCCTAGATACTCTACAACAAAACATCCAGAGTTTTCTGCAAAAGAAACAAACAAACAAAATTAGGCATACAAATGAAAACCAGAAAAAACGTGACTGACAATCAAAAGAAAAAAATCAGGCAATAGAAATAGACCCTGAAATGACCACAGTATTGGAATTAGCAGACAGGATGTTAAAACTTCCTGTTATGATGTTCAAGGATTTAATGGAAATATGAACATAAGGAAAAAAATAAAGGAAATACCACCAGGGTAATGGTAACTATAAATAAAATCAAAATGGCAGCTCCAGAAGATAATATTATAATATCTAAAAATGTAAAAGGTTCTAGATGGAGTTAAGAGTAAGTAATGGAAATGTAGTTCTAGGCTGGTAGTATGAGGAGCTCTATGGACCCACTTCCCAGAGAAACGATCATAACTGGTAAAAATTACTGAAAAAAAACAGGCCATTTACAGTCACAGCAAATTGTACTAAGGGCATAAGCAAATACAAAAATTTCAAGAAAATCTACGAAAACTCTATAGAGTGGTGAGAGTATGTGGCATTTGAACCACAACCCACCCCTTCTAGTCCTTCCAGCTAAGTGTGATGGAAACTCCACTACAGGTAGGTGCAGGCAGGAACACAGGGTTTCTTCTTTACCCAGGTCCCAGTTGAGGACTACAGTATCTTCCCAGGAGGAGCAGGCCACCAGCATTTCTCATCACCTCTAGATTTATGTTGCAGAGGCCGAATTCCAGGTGACTGCAGATGAGCAGTCAGGGGATCCCTTTTTACACCAACGTCCCACTCACAGGACAGAGGCTCAACACCAGGCATGGTGTGTCATCCCGGCATGACTGTGTACATGTCCAGGTGACTATGTGCATTCCAGGTGACTGTGTGCATTCCAGGTGACTGCATGCGTGCCAAGGCTATGCTATCTGAACAGCAACATTAGAAGCTTCCCACTGCAGAATAAATAGACTTTACTAAAATAGTACAGCCAGTAACTAAACAAAATACTAGTTTTAGTAGTTTTTTAGTGGATGCCTTAGGAATGTGTATAGAGAATATTATGACTTCTACAAATAATTTTATTAGTATTTGTTCATACATTAACAGGTAAAAAATAGAAAAGCATTCAATTATCTCAATAGAAGCAGAAAATGCATTTGACAAACTCTAACATCTATTCATTGTAAAAACTCGTAGCAAGGTGAGAGGAGAAGGGAAATTCTGCAATTCAGTAAAGAGCACCTGTGGACAACATCATAATTAATGGTGAAATATTGAACTATTTTTCCCTAAGATAAGAAACAAAGTGAGGATATTTACTCTCAATTTTTATTCATTTTGCACTGGAGATCCTAGACAGTGCAATATATCCAAAACAAAACAAAAAAGCATATAAATAGAAAAAGAAAAATTATCTTTATTCACATACAACTTCAAACTTTATGTGAAAACTCTAAGTGATCTAAAAATTTAACTACTAGAACAAAATTTAGCAAGGTCATAAGGATAGAAAATTAATCTATAAATACTAATTGTATTTCTTCATACTACTGGCAAAAAAATGATTGGGAAGTTAATTTTAAATACCACTTGTAAGAGTATCAAAAAGATTCTCCAGGAATGCCAGGTGGAACGCATAGGCTCTATAAATGTAATAGGTTTCTGAAGGTACAGCGAGATGATACTGTTACTTAACTCCAGCAGGAGTAGCTGTAGTTTGACAAGTAAGTGGGAATGTCTGCTGCCACGCACCTAGCAAGAAAAACTTGCTCCTGGGGTAGTCTCTGTGGGCCATACACTTGGAGGGCCTTCTGAACCCCAACTCTAGGTATATTTCTCTCTATCTGGTGCTGTTACAACATTCAGACTGCCCCAAAGTAAGAAAGACTAGAAATAGCAGAGGCTGTGCCTTTGTTGAGTTTGAGTCTAAAGATGTTGCTAAAATAGTTGCTAAAACAATGAGCAATCACATTTTTGGTGAAAGAATCTTAAAGTGTCAGTTTATGTCATCTAGAAAAGTATGTAAAGAAATATGAAAAAACTGGGATGTTCCATTTTGAAAAACATCATATACTATCAGTGAAATAGTATAAGAAAAAAATGGTTACTTACACAAAGCTCAGAAGGGAGAAGGAATTTAAAAACAAAGATTAGGATTAAAACATTAGGAAGAATATAGCTAAACTAGGAATAGATTTTAATTTTCCTTCATTGGTATTATAAAAAAAGTTTTAAGCGTCTCAAGTACAAATTTTCAGAACTCTATGAATAGCCAGGTTTTACCAAAGAAGAAAAAAGGGGTTTCAAGTATTCTAACCCTCCTATGATAGCCAGATCACACAGCAATTTGTATACAAATGTTTTTGGAGAAGTGAAAAAAGTCACAAAAGGCTGAAATAAATAGTGATGATGAAATAGTTCTCAAACAGCCCATACCTGATGTAAAAGAAGAAATACCAGACACAAACACCTACACATTCAGGGGAACAAAAGAGGAAGAAAAAGCCATCAGTATGTATCAATATGTATTCCGAATATATTATGTATAAGTTTCTTCTGAAAATGGGATCCTTTTGTTACCAGAACTGATTCTTTACATTTCACTAGGTGCAATGAAATGTGACCATTGACAAGATTTTGGAAGAGAAATATACTGTTGTTTGAGTAAATAAATGAAGCAATAAGTAATTTTAGCTTACCTGCTTCTGCTGAAATGCAAGGTTGCATTCCACCTCACAGTACTAGGCTCACACTGCCTTTTTGTCCTGTTAGTCCCCTCTAGTTTCCTTTGCAGAGTTTGTATCTGTCTTAGTTACCCCATCTCGGTAGAAAAGACACACTACTAATTGTAGGCTTAAGTACTAAACTTCAGCCTCCGTTGTCACCATCAATCGTACTTGACATCCATATGTCATGTGTTAGGTCTAATTAAGCAGAGCACATTTAACCAATAAGGGTACTTAAGAGTTCAACAACAGATGGTTAATTTGGAAAGCTCAATTAAACTAGAGACTGAGAAGACTTTTCAAATTTTATTACAGAATCATTTATACATCTATGACTCATTTTTGCAGTAATGTCAAATTTGTTTTTAATAGCCTAGCATGGATCAATAGCTATCATTTTCTAATGGTCACATCACTGTGGAATTACATTCCACGATTTAAACACTGTCCAACAATAAGCCTTTTTCTAAAATTTATTTGAATGCAACCAGGAATTAGAAATCTTGAAATAAAATAGTAAGATGTTGTCTTCTGAACTAAAAAATACAGAATCAAAAATATAATACTTAGGAATAGATTTAACAACAAGAAGCATACTCTCCTTACTGAAAGCTACAAAAAAATGCTGAGAGAAATACATTTAAAAAAAAGATATAGGCCGGGCGCGGTGGCTCAAGCCTGTAATCCTAGCTCTCTGGGAGGCCGAGGTGGGCGGATCGTTTGAGCTCAGGAGTTCGAGACCAGCCTGAGCAAGAGCGAGACCCCATCTCTACTATAAATAGAAAGAAATTAATTGGCCAACTAAAATATATAGAAAAAATTAGCCGGGCATGGTGGCGCATGCCTGTAGTCCCAGCTACTTGGGAGGCTGAGGCAGCAGGATTGCTTGAGCCCAGGAGTTTGAGGTTGCTGTGAGCTAGGCTGACACCACGGCACTCACTCTAGCCTGGGCAATAAAGTGAAACTCTGTCTCAAAAAAAAAAAAAAAAAGATTTAAATGAATTGAGAAAACAATCCATGTTCATGGATTGGAAAGCAATACTGTTCTAATGCCTATTGTCCTGAAATTGATCTAAAGACTCAATGAATGGTGTGGTATCATTTTGCAAGCAGATCCTAAAATTTACATAGAAATGAAAAGGATCCAGAATACCCAAAACTATCTTGAAAGAGAAAAACACAATTGCAAGATATGCCCTCTGACTGAAAGCTATAATAATCAAAACAGAGTGGGTTTGGCACGGTGATAAACAAATAGATGGTTGGGTCAGAATAAATAGTCCAGAAATAGACATACACACACACACACACACACACACACACGCACACACGCACACACACACATATATAGTGAATCAATTTTCAAGAAAAAATGTCAACTCTACTGAATGGAGAAAAAATCTTAATAAATAATTTTAAAACAAGTAGATGAATATATAGAAAAACAATTAAAATCAAGTTCTGCCTCACACCATTCAAAAATTTCATTTAATATCAATAAATCTAAGCTTTGCAGAAAAACGCTATAAAAATTCTCAGAGAAAACATCAGAGATAAGTTCATGATCTTGGTGTAGGCAAATATTACTTAAAGACCAAAAAAAAAAAGTATGAACCACAAAAAAAAGTAGAAAAATTGGACTTCATCTAAATTTAATACTTCTACTCTTCAAGAAATACTAGGAAGATAATGAAAAGGCAAAGCATATTCTGAAAGGAGATCTCTCTCGATCTCTCTCTCTCTCTCTCTCTCTCATCTATTTCTCCAATGAGGACTTATATTCAGAATTTATAAAGGACTCCTACATCTCAATAAGGAAAAGTCAAATATAGGTATATAATATGGAGTCTATATGCAATGTAGATTCTGACATACTTGCTTTGTGAGCAATTGCCACGCTGGCACTGTTGTGTTTTGAAAGAGCTGGAATGCTCCGCAGGCCAAGAGCCGGCTGAAACACTAGAAGGCTACTGTAGCTCCTCAAATGTCTGAAGTTATAGGTACTTTTCCTCAATTATTTTTAAAGTTGTGTGAATGACGTCCCCAAGGATGTTAAGAGTATTGCAGAGCAAATATTGAGAAAAACGAACCACAATCCCTTCAAGCAAATTTCCAAACTGGCCAGGAATGCAACGGCAGAAGGACCTCTGCATGCAAAGCAGGGACACCTGTGTCCCAGGGCCAGCGGTGCTGCCGCCGGAAACTGGGACAGAAGAAAGCTGCCTCGGGCCTCATTTGCCTTTTGGAATACTGGCAGCTGGACAATAGAACCTCTAATATTTTCCCAAAATCTGAACTGTCATTTACTACTCGTACATTCATTAATTACATTTATTTATCAACCATGTATTGGTAGGTACCACCTATATTTGCTAAGCACCACTGACTGATAACACAGATGAATAAACAATGTCTATATTTATTGAACTCATTCCAGTTGAAGAGACACATAAAAATAGCTCAAGACATTTTAAAACTGCTGCAAGAATTCCGATCCAAGTACTGCCCAAGCAGAGGTGTTAAGCGCTTGGTATGTCCAGCATCAACAAAGAATCTCATGTGCAAGCGCCTTGGTGTTGCCAGGTCACGGGTGGCAGAGGTGGACAGAGGGAGGAGTGACCTAGAACTTTGTGTGCACTGCCAAGGAGCTTGAATTTACTCTCTAAAGTCTTTGAGAATCATCAATACTTCTTTTCTTCTTCTTTTTAGACAAACATCTGTTTTAGAAAAATTTGCCTAGAAATAGACTGGATTGATTACAAAATTATTTGGTAGTTTCTGACAGTATGCTCTTTAAAATGCTTACTATTTTTTCAATTTTCCATAATAAGTCTACCTCATTTTGTGATATTTGGTTTCTTTCCTGGAAATATTTTTTTCTTCCTGATCTTTTAAATGTACATAGTGTCACTCAAGCAACACTGACACACCATTAGAAATACCAAGTTTTTCCAGGCAGTTCGACTGAAGCACATTAAGAAGAGTTCACTTGTGTAGCTAAAAGAAAAAATAAATACAATCTCCCCGCTGAAAATAGCTATCATTCTCATTTCCTTCCTCTTTTGTAATGTAGAAGAATATGGAGTTCATGTAAGATAGAAATAAATTTATAATAATAATGTTTTGAAAAGGCATAAACATATGGTTGGATCTGTGATGATTTTCACACAACTAAACCTGTTCTTCT
>VSMD01115508.1:0-17123 GCA_008750895.1 Mirza zaza | reverse complement strand
AAAAAAAAAAAAAAAATAATAATAATAATTGGAAATCTTATCTCAATATGAAAAACTAACAATTAGGCCAGTCTGTGTATGGCCACACGAAGCCCCAGAGGCAAGAAAGGAGTTGTAAGTGGAATGTAATAAGTCATCCTTACAAACTACAAGGCATTTCTATAATTATAAAAATGTATCCAGGTGTAATATAATGTACAAATGTAAAAGTTTAAATTTAATGTTTAGGAAAGTAACTTACGGCTGTAGCTTTTTTCTCCATTTTGTGTTTTAAATTACTTAAACTGAAAATGGCAAAGGAATTTGTCCATGAACGCAATAATGAGAGTTACTCCAATACTGAATGCTGTTCCAGATCTTATGACCATACTAAAATCGAGTTTGAGTGATTAGCTTGACAAGCATGACACACCAAACATCAAGTGAACACTAAGAATTTTTATAAGCCTACTAAACAAAAATTACTGTTAGCTGAAAGGCTTCTCCAGGTGGAAGTTCCAGCTGTGGCCAAGTGAGGCGAGCAGCTAGCCCTGTGGCCCAGGAGCAACTACAGAGCTGGACAACACTGATAGGAACAACCAGATCAGAGCTCTGGAAGTCAACCAGAGGCAAAGGGCCCCTGCGCCTTGCCTGGCTGACAAGGAGGGGTCACCAGAGCTGGGTAGGCTGTGAAAACTGGCAGCTGGGGCTGCCCCGCTGGGGTGGAAGGAGGCTCACTTGGAGTAGCGGGAGATGCCCATGTTCAGAGGTGGTGTCGGTGGCAGTGACAATCTCAGAGGCGGGTGAACAGGGAGGACCGACAGCCCTGTCAGCCCAGGTTGCATGACAGCCCAAGCATGTTCCAGGCTGGGGCTGTGTGCATAAACAGTGCAGACTGAACAGGAGCTGAGCCGCCACACACTCCTGGCCAACTCCGGGGCTGCACTCACAAGTAAAGGAGACACAAAAGGGCCAAGGAGGAAGTAAAGCCAAAATAACTTGAAAATGATTTGACCTTTGAACGCACTCCCTCTGCCCACACAGTCCCATCAACAGAGATCGGAAGCCTTACTGGCTTGAGGCGGCTGAGCACTACCTCTGTTCAATCAATCCCAGGCTGACTGCCTACCAATCTACACAGACGTAGGAGCAAACAATAGGGAGCCAAACTTAAAAAATAAGTAAACATAATAATAACTGAGCTGCAGGGGAGACAGCTTTCAGAGAGTTAGCCTAGGTAAGTTATATAACAGACAAACAAACATAAAGCAGAAACAACCTTCTGGGAGGTATCCAGAGTTGCTAAAATATATTCTCAAAAATGCCTAGGTTTCCACAAAAAATTAGTTAACTTCTATTGATTTATCTTCAGATTCACTGATTTTTTTTCTTCTGCTGCCTTGAATCTTCTGTTGAGCCTCTACAGTGAACCTGTATGTGAAGAAACAGCAACATAGGATGCACACTGGGGGGGGAGGGGAAGCCGCAGTCAATAGATACTGTCTTTAAGTGTCCTCAGATGTTGAATTAGCAGGGGAAAAAACCAACTAAGTGGCAGAAAAAGCAGGTTCTACAATTAGGTTAAGAAAACTAAAGGAAGTCATACTTAAAAAGTTGAAGAAAAATATGACAGGGAATCATCATACAGAGATTCTCAAGGAGGAGACAGAAACTGATGGAATTTCTGGAGTTAAAAGTACAGTAACTAAAACTGAAAATTCACTGTAGAGGCTCAACAAAAGATTCAAGACAACAGAAGAAAAAATCAGTGAATCTGGGCTGGGAGCGGTGGCTCACACCTGTAATGCTAGCACTCTGGGAGGCCAAGGCGGGAAGATAGCTTGAGGTCAGGAGTTCGAGACCAACCTGAGCAAGAGTGAGACCCTGTCTCTACTAAAAACAGAAATTAGCAGAACTAAAAATATATAGAAAAAATTAGCCTGGCATGGTGGCACATGCCTATAGTCCCAGCTACTCGGGAGGCTGAGGCAGGAGGATCACTTGAGCCCAGGAGTCTGAGGTTGCTGTGATCTAGGCTGACGCAAAGGCACTCTAACCAAGAGCAACAGAGTGAGACTCCATCTCAAACAAACAAACAAACAAACAAAAAAAAAACAGTGACTCTGAAGATAAATCAATAGATGTTAACCAACATGAAAAATAGAGAGAAAAAAAAAAAAAACTAACGTAAAATGAACAAGCCTCAGAAACATCAAGCACACCAAATGCTTGTAATGAGAGTCCCAGAGGGAGAAGACAGAAAGCAGCAGAAAAAATATTTGAAGAAATGATGGCAGAAAACTTTCCAAATTTGATAGAAAACTTTAATTTACACTCCTAAGAAGTTCAACGAACCTCAACAAAGTCTGCATTTGTAGGATAAACACAAAGAGATCCACATCTAGATAAAGCAGAATTAAACTACTGAAAGACAAAAAAGAAAAAGGAAATCTCGACAGCAGCAAGTGACAAACGACCCGTCACGTATGGTGGTGTGCACGCCTGACAGCCACAGAAGTAACAGCTGACTTGTCGTGGGACGTAAGGAAGCCAGACCAGCACACCTGTCCTCCAAAAATAAAGACATACTCAGATAAAGAAAGAGTGAGAGAATTCACTTAAGAGATTTGCATTACAAGGAATATTACAGAAAATCCTTCAGGCTAAAAGGCAATTACTAAACGTGGTGACTGAATCTGCAGAGAAATAAAGAGCGCCAGAAATGTGTGGGTTAATACAAAGGGCTCTATAGACACATTTTTTCTAATGTGTTCCTTTAGCTTCTTTAAAACACACAAACACTGTAGAAAGCAATAATTTTCACGTGTACTTCTGGACTTACACAGATGTAATATATATGAAAATAATAGCATAACACAAGGGAAGGGAGTAGAGGTATACAGGAGAAAAGTTTCTATATTTGCTGGAATTAAGTAAATCTTAAAGTACATTGTGATGTTTAAAAAAAGATGCATATTGTATCCCCTAGGGGAACCACTAAGAAAATAGCTTTAAAAATTTAGTTTAAAAACTGACAGGAATTAAAATGGTACATTGAAACATCTTTATTTAACACAAAGAAAAGCCAGTAAAGGAGGAATAGGGGACAGCAAGATACCCCAAACACATAACAAAAGGGCAAATGTAAACCTAACCATGTCAATAATTACATTAAATACAAATGGCTTAAAAACCCCAGTCAAAAGCAAAGATTGTCAGACTTGATAAGAAAGTATGATCCAACTATCTTGCCCATAAAAGACACACCTTAGTTTCTAAGACATACGCATACTAAACGTAAAAAGATGGGAAAAGATATATGATACAAACAATAATTGTAAGAGAACTGGAGCAGCTGTATCAATGTTAAACAAGTAGACTTTAACACAGGACATCCTACCAGAGACAACAGGGGACATTTCATAACGATAAAAGGGCTACCACTTCAGGAAGATATAACAGCTACAAACTGCATGTTTACCTAACAAGGCAGCCTCAGAAACACATAAAGCAAAAAGTGACTGAAAAGAAAGGATAAACAGTCCTAAAATAATGTTAGATTTCAATACCCTGTGCTCAATAAATTGATAGAAAGAAAATTGGCAAGGACACAGAAACCTGAACAACACTATCTACCAACTCAGCCTAGCTGACATGTACAAAATGCTCCATCCAATGGCTGCAGAACACACAGTCTTTTGAGGCACACATGGAACATCCCCCAGGACAGACCACATGCGAGGCCATAAAAGAAGTCTCAATAAATTTAAAAGGATTAAAATCATATAAAGCATGTTCTTTGAGCATAACAAAATAAAATTAGAGGTCAAAAGACAAAAAGAAATTTGGGACATGTTCAAATATTTGGAAATGAAACACAGAGTTGGCCCTGTGTAGCCATGGGCTCTGCATCTGTGGATTCAACCAATCTTGATTAAAAACATATTCAAGAAAAAAAAGTCTGTACTAAACATGTACAGACTTTTTTCATTGTTCCCATTCGTAAACAATACAGTATGACAGCTATTTATATACCAGTTACACTGTATTTGGTATTATAAGTAACCTACAGGTGATTTAAAATACACAGGAGGATGTGCATAGGTTATTTCCAACTCCTACGCCATTTTACATCAAGGACTTGAGCATCCATATATTGCGGTATCTGTGGGAGATTCTGGAACCAATTCCCCACAGATACTGAAGGATGACTGTATTTCTAAATAACCCGTGGTCAAAGAATAATTTATGAGAGAAATTAGAAAATATTTTGACCTGGTAGAAAATATTTTGACCATAAAACTGAACATATCAAAATCTATGGGATGCAGTAAACGCAGTAGTTAGAGGAAAGTTTAATGCTTATAATAGAAGAAAGATTTCAAAACAATCTAAGCTTCTATGTTAAGAAATAAGAAAAAGTAAATTAAACTCAAATCGAGCAGATGGAGTAATAAAAGAACAGAATACAATAGAAAAGAGAAAAACAATAGAGAAAATCCATAAAACCAAGGAAAAAAGGGAGGAGACGACAATGACCAAAATCAGATATGAAGGCATATATATCACTATAGATCATACAAGCCCTAACAAGTATAAAGGAATATTTTGAACAACTCAAAATCCATACAACTTACATGAAATAAATAAATTCTTTCAAAGACCCAAACTACCAAAGCTCACTAAAGAAGAGATAGCCTGAATAGCCCTGTATCTATTAAGGAAATTAAATTCATAGTTAAAGAAAGAAAGAAACTTCACAAAGAAAACTCCAGGTCCAGATGATGTCAGTGGTAAATTCTATCAAACACTTATAGGATAACATAAATTCTATAAAATCTCTTCCAGTATATAGTAAAGGAGAGAATAGGCCAGGCGCGGTGGCTCACGCCTGTAATCCTAGCTCTCTGGGAGGCCGAGGTGGGCGGATCATTTGAGCTCAGGAGTTCGAGACCAGCCTGAGCAAGAGCGAGACCCCATCTCTACTATAAATGGAAAGAAATTAATTGGCCAACTAATATATATAGAAAAAAATTAGCCGGGCATGGTGGCGCATGCCTGTAGTCCCAGTTGTTTGGGAGGCTGAGGCAGCAGGATTGCTTGAGCCCAGGAGTTTGAGGTTGCTGTGAGCTAGGCTGACGCCACGGCACTCACTCTAGCCTGGGCAATAAAGTGAGACTCTGTCTCAAAAAAAAAAAAAAAAAAAGGAGAGAATAATTCCAAAGTCATCCTATGAGACCAGCATTTGCCCTCATACTAAAATCAGACAAAGACATGACAAGAAAA
Source organism: Mirza zaza (assembly GCA_008750895.1). NCBI lineage: Eukaryota > Metazoa > Chordata > Mammalia > Primates > Cheirogaleidae > Mirza > Mirza zaza. Next base: position 11,858 of record VSMD01115508.1, on the reverse strand, counting down.
CTATAACCTCATCAACCAAATCCTCCACCAAATATTAGCAAACTGAATCCAGCAATATATAAAAGGAATAATATAACACCATCAAGTGAGGTTTATCCCAGGAATGCAAGCGTAGAGTTCAGCATTGGAAAGCTGATCAAGGTAATTCATCGTATTAATGGTAAAGAAGAAGAACCACATGATCACTTCGACAGATATACAAAATATATTTGACAAAATTCAGCAGGCACTCCTGAAGAAAACTTTTAGCAAACTTGAAAAGGAAGTTCCTTAACTTGATAAAAGGAAATCTACAAAACCCCGACAGCTAATATCATACTTAATGGTGAAAGGCTGAACGTTTTTTTCTCTAAGACTGGGAACAAGGCAAAGATGTCTGCTCCCTCCATTCTTACTCTGCATTGTACTGGAGTCCTACCCATTGCACACAGATTAGAAAGCATGAAATAAAACTGTCTCTATTTCAAGATTACATTTTTATCTACATTAAAAAAAATCCCAAAGAATACACAAAAAAGCTCCTGGAACCATTAAGTATATTTAGCAAGGTCACAGATGAAATGCTGATATATAAAAATCAACAGTATATTCAACAAATGACTGAAAAACAGAAATTTAAAAAACATTACCATTTATAATGAAATACTCCCCAATGAAATTCTTTTATGTAACAAAATATATGTGGAATCTATATGCTGAAGACTATAAAACACCACTGAAAAGCAAATATATTTGTATTCATGGATTAGAAGACTACATATCAAGGTGTAAAAATTGATCTATAAAAATCAATGCAATTCCAATCAAAATCCAGCATGACTATTTATAGATACCTACAAACTGACATTTAAATTTACAAGGAAAGGGCCGGAGTGGTGGCTCATGCCTGTAATCCTAGCACTCTGGAAGGCAGGATGATCGCTCAAGGTCAGGAGTTCAAAACCAGCCTGAGCAAGAGCGAGACCCTGTCTCTACTAAAAATAGAAAGAAATTAATTGGCCAACTAAAAATATATAGAAAAAATTAGCCGGGCATGGTGGTGCATGCCTGTAGTCTCAGCTAATCGGGAGGCTGAGTCAGAAGGATCGCTTAAGCCCAGGAGTTGGAGGTTGCTGTGAGCTAGGCTGATGCCATGGCACTCTAGCCCTGGCAACAGATAGAGACTCTGTCTCAAAAAAAAAAAAAAATTTACAAGGAAAGGCAAAGAATTTTGTAAAAGAACATACTACCTGATTTAAAGACATACCATAAAGCAAAACTAATCAAGACAGGGTGATATTGGCAAAAGAATGGACACAGAAACCAATGGGACAGAAAAGAATCCAGAAAGAAACTCACACATATATGGTTAAGTGATTCTTTTTTTTTTTACAAAGGTGTAAAGGAAATTCAACAGAGAAAGGACAGTCTTTCCAACAATTAGTGTTAGAACCACAGGATATACAGATCCAAAAATTAATGAGCCTCTACCATACAGTACACTGTATACAAAATTTAACCCCAAACACATCACAGACCTAACTATAAAACCTAAAACTATAAAATCTTTAGAAGAAAATGTGGTGAATTTGGTCTTAGCCATGATACCTAAAGTACAATCCATAAAAGAAAAATTTCACACAATGGACTTCACTAAAATTAAAAGCTTTCGTGAGGCAAAAGACACTGCTAAGAGGATGAAAAGACAAGCCACAGCTGGGACAAATTATTTGCAAATTACATATCTGACAGAGGATATGCTTCCAAAATATATTAAAAATCCTCAAAATTTAGCAACAGCCTAATTAAAAGTGGGCATAAAATTTGAACAGATACTTTACCAAAGATGATCCAAGGATGGGAAAAAGCACATGAAAAGATGCTCAACACCTGTCACTAGGGAAATGTAAATTAAAACCACAGTGAGGCCGGGCGCGGTGGCTCACGCCTCTGGAAGGCCGAGGCGGGCGGATTGCTCGAGGTCAGGAGTTCGAAACCAGCCTGAGCGAGACCCCATCTCTACTATAAATAGAAAGAAATTAATTGGCCAACTAATACATATAGAAAAAAAAAATTAGCCGGGCATGGTGGCACATGCCTGTAGTCTCAGCTACTTGGGAGGCTGCGGCAGCAGGATTGCTTGAGCCCAGGAGTTTGAGGTTGCTGTGAGCTAGGCTGATGCCACGGCACTCACTCCAGCCTGGGCAACAAAGTGAGACTCTGTCTCAAAAAAAAAAAAAAACACAGTGAGATACCACTGCATACCTAACCTATTAGATTGGGTAAAATTAAGAAAAACTGACACTATAAAATGAAGGTAAGGATGTGGAAGTACTGACACCCTCACACACTGCTGGTGAGTATTCCAAAATTGTGTAGCCACTTTGGAAAACGGTGCAGCAACATCTTAAATGTTAAACATATACCTACAATATGATCTAGCCATTCAACTCCTAGCTATCCAAGAGAAACAAAAACTTATGTTGATATAAAAACTTATATGCAAATGTTTATTTGTAATTGCTTTATTCGTAATTGCAGCTTTATTCCCAAAACCAGAAACCCAAATGTTCTTCAATGAGTACATGGATAAACAAACTACGGTATATCCATACATTGGAATACTACTTGGCAATAAAACGAAACAAACAAGAAATAGCAAGACAGATGAATCTCAATGCATTATGTTAAATACAAGAAGCCAGACTCAAAAGATTATGCAGCATATGCTTCTGGTCATAATGATATTCTAGATAAGGCAAAATTACAGGGACAAAGAACAGATCAGTGTTGCCATGGTTAGGACTGGGGGAGGTGTTGAAAATATGGGCACCAGGGTTGTGGGAGGCAAAGAACTGCTCTGTAGCATGAGTACGGTGCTGGCTGCAAGGCTGTGGTGTTAGTTGTCAAAACTCACAGAGCTGTACACCATAGTAACTTACTGAACATAAGTTTAAAGATAAACTCTTAAGAAATGCAGCCTGAACTTCCCCTTAGAAATTATGAGTACAAGCGGGGTGGGATGACACATGCCTGTAATCCTGGCTGCTTGGGAGGATGGGTTGAGCCCAGGAGTTCAAGACCAGCCTAGGTAACAAAGCAGACACCATCTCTAAAAATACAAGTTTCAAAATTATGAGTATAAATAAGCATTAGTCTTTTAATAAGAAAGAGTATTATGGGCTGACATATCAAAAACTTGTTACCTAAAAAAAATGGGACTTGAACATCACAATGGGCCTAAATACCTACTGTTTTAAAGTATCTCAAATTTTGTACTCGTTAGAACAGATTAAGTACTACGTAAACTTAGGCGATGCAGAAACAAAGTCTCCTGTCTTGGAAAGATGATGATACACCTTCTGGGCAGAAAAGACCCAGTAAGTCGGCGTGGACCTGGGATAGCAGGAGTTCCCCATTACGAACAAGTGAAGTGAATTATACCAAGAGTTTGGCTGGGTGACATTTAATGATTCTTATTTTACTTAAAAACTGCCCTCATGAAAATTCTGGCATAGCTGGTTTACCTCCAAACTGCAACTTCAGGCGTTACTTTATGTTTGGTGAGATTTTCATACCATGTTCCAGAGAATTAGAAAAAAACGGGAAGGAGGGACTTTCATTTCCTGTTTGCAATGAACCTTACCTAGGTTTTCACTGAGAATGTGAATAAAACAGTTTGGTACCAGGAATAAAACCGGATTCATTCAATATTATTTCCACAAAGAACAAAATCTATAAACAAATAAAAAATGTTAACTATACATTTTTCATGGATTATAAAGTCCACAGAAATGTCAAATCTGCTTGCCATTCTTTTTCCTTTTCTCCAGTAGCTGAGTGAGAGGGGAGTTTTTATGTATTAATAATCTGTGGGTATCACGGCAGGAGGCAGAGAGAGCAGGGAAATAAAGTCCCTTCTGTGCTTTTCATCTTCCTTGGCACATACCCCAGCCAGTGAATCAAAGCTCAACTTTCTTCACACTGAGGGGCTATGGCTTCCTTGCTTTCCTATGACACCCCCCTAGATGCATGCCTGACCTTCTTTTTATTAAAAAAAAAACAAACCTTAGTACAGAAGGAGAACCATGACTCCATGATGCTTGAACACAGCACTGAATTATCTGATTCAGAATAAACAGTGCATAAAGCCTAAAAGATAGGAGAAATTTCTACAACCCTAACATAGCACATTAATCCATTTACTTAAACACTGTGGAGCGCATGTGATAACCAAACTGTAAAGAAGAGTACCAAACTCAACAGACTGAAATTTTAAAAGGTAGAACTGAAGTTTTCATGGAAAGAAATCTACATTTTTACAAAGAAAGCTGTGACTTAAAGCCATAAGGACAACACAAAAGGAGGGACAGTGAGTACGTGAACTGGGGTGAGGTGAGCACCACAGTGGGCGGCAGCAGCAATCCACACCAACCGGCCCTTGCTCCTCTGTCCCAGCGCCACAAAGACTGCTCAGTGTCGCCCTGTAGGACTGCAAGGATGCGTTTATCTACCTAGCAGGGCAGCACCACGCTCCATTCTGCTGTGACAATTTGAATTTTTTGGAAAGTTTTATGAAATATCAAAATCAAAACTTCTTTAAAAGCAAAAGTTTCCATCTCCATAAAAAACTTCAGAGAAAAATAAACATAAAACAAAGTAAAATATAAAGTTTTAAGGAGAATAACATTGTAAAGGTACTATTTCTAGCTAAAGATTTGTTGGTCCACATCTCAAAACATAAACAGAGCAAGCTTCAGGGTCAGCTTCGGATTCCTCTCCTAGCAATATCAAGGGAAGCCTGTTTAACATCTGTGGATCTGTTTCCTCACCCATAAAGTGAGGATGCAGCGCCTAGCTATGAGGACAGACGTGGACCTGGCACGAGGGACAGGCTTCACTGCTGCGCTACAACACAGCCCTGCCATCTCAGTCCCTCCCTAAACTACCGACCTCAACTCCCTGACCTTCCCTGACCTCTGGGGCAAGAACTCTCCCTTCTCCCTCCCTCCCTTCGGGTCAACCTCTCTGGCTCTGACCTTTTGCCACTTACTCTCACCCTCAATCCACTCCTTTCCATTACTAGTTCATTTATCTGAAATTTTTCTAGCTTTATATTAAAACCCCTTCTATCATTCTAAAGTCAGCTTCATTACAACTTTTATTCTGAGACACATATGCTGAGTCCTTGAGGATTTATATACTGCACCAGGTTCCACAATAGGCCGGAGACTAAAAACAAAACAATGACAGTCCCCAGACATAAAAAGAAATCCCTCCTACCTGCATATTTATAAAGTATTCTGGAAACACCATGGATTATTTACCAGAAGGGGTTTTCTTGGGGGGGAGAAAGAGGGGAAGCATAACATTTTGAATAAGGAAAGGGAGAAGATAATAATAAATGATAATTATGTAGAAAATTGGACACCTTCCTTCATCAATACTTAGAAGCTCTGTGGCTTCTCCATCCAATGTTTACACACTTCTAATGACAATGACACAGTGGTCTGCATAACCTGTTTATATCATTTGGGTCATACATTTTTATTTTCATTTTAGCCTATTTGGATCATATCTATTTTCTCAGGTATCATTTTCCACATTTTTTAAATGCATGTTTCTTTAGTAGGAAAGGATATAGCAATAAAGACAATAACTCTGCTCAAATTCAAGATACATATACAAGAGATATGACAGTAGATTTTATTAAACATCCCCGCTAGGTGTTTAGGTAACTCCTAGATGTGTGTGCAATATGCTACGGTTCTCTCTGCATGGCCGTATCTAACTACCATCTCCACAACAGTAGTGCCTCTTGCTGCTACGGGGTGGAAAATGCCACTGCTGACTTGCAGTAGGATAACCTGACTGGAGTCTTTATACTGTCACCCTGAGTTTACTGTTACACCCACCTGTGACTTGCTTGTCTGGAAGAGAAGGGATCGGAATGGCTGACCCAAACTTAACCAGGAGACGCTCATATAACCAGTCAAAGTGCTTATACCTGTGGTTTACAGATCGGTTAGTGTTCTACAAAATAAGGGAAAGAGAAGAACAAGTTACCAATGCCAGCCAACTATAGAAAACAAAGAAAAAAAGCAAGTTGCAACCAGCAATGCAAGCCTGGTTCTGGTTTTGGTAGCTTGGATACTTACAGTAGGTGTTAGCTGGTATTCAATGTAGCTCTTCAGACCGTACATTTTGGAGCCTTTCCTGGGATCTGCTACCACACAGTCAAACGTAGAGGTAGGATAAACCCACATTGGGCCATAATCTCCAACCTACATGACGTTCCATGAAGAGTAATTTTGTTACATGGAAAAACAGTAAATACAATTGATGTAAATCAGCAAATACTTCTTTCTTTTTAGAGCTATAAGTCCTTTGGAGGGACATTCTTGTTCTTCCTTGAGAAGTTACTTAATGGTCTCTGTTGTGTTAGATACTGTATGTGAAGAACACATTTGCAGGACAAACCCTTCTGCTCCCCACAGGGGCAGCTCAGCCCATGGAGAGAGGACACCAGCTTCCCTCCCCTCCAGCCAAGTGCTGGTAGAACACCCAACCCCTCTCTCGTCCAGCTATCTCAGCTATATGAGAAGGGCTCTTTTTTTTTAACAATCTACCACGGACTGGTAGTTTTGTGAAATATAAAATTATACATTGATTTTTCAACAATGTCAAATTGCCATCAAGTTTTCTAAACATCCTCATTTTCTGTACTTATAGCTGATTGGTAACAAGCAGTTTTCAGATGGGCAGCTGGTCCAGGGATCATACTTGGAGTAGCATCATTCTAGTTCTCAGAAATGACTAATCTGGTCAGAGTCTGATAACCATTGTTTTACTACCAGTAGGGAGTGCCATGTCTCAAAAGCAAGAGCCAAGCCAGCTGTCTTCTCTTGAGACTGGTTGTGTGTAAGCACACTGGGTTGGCTCAGCTCCCTGTCCCCAGGTATTAGCCCCATCTGGGCAAGGCCTACCCAAAGAGGACAGGCCTCCATTCTTTTTCCACTGGTCTTTTTTTCTGTGACTAGGGTGCAAAAGTTAAAAAATTCTGGTGAGCCTTATTAGGCTTATGCTAGACTACTGGGGTTTTGGGAGGTGAGGAAAGGAAGCCAGCTAAGTTCTATGTTGGGTATAGAGAACTTATGAGTTTTGAGCCTATGGGTCATTTCTGCTAGACACTGCCAAGTAACCACAGGTCTGCTGTCCCAAATCTGGTTGTTTTCCTCTTGTTTAAAACTGCACGCAAGGCTATGGAGGCAGCTGCAGAGGGACTTGGATGCTCATGCAGGAGCTCTGGGAATCACCTCCTGTATCACCACTAGCCTCAAGTTGGTTCTGGATCATCATTCATTTCATAAACTCTGACCATAGTAATACATTTCAGAAATCCAGATTGCAGGACAGTAGATCTTATCAAAGAAGAACATTTAAGAGCAATAGGAAACCTTATTATATCGAGAATATGTTATTTTCTTAGATTGGAATAGAAAAAAATTGAATTATAATACAATTCAGGATTAAGGGGAAAAAACATGTGGTCTATAAATGGAACACTATTTCTAGGAAAGAGATTCATTCAGAGATTCAAGGAGGAATAAAAATTTATAAAATAGGTTTTATTCTTGTAGTTAGAAAAAGTACAGTACGGAAGTGAAAAGAAAATGAGAAAAATCATGCAGATTGGGCTAAAGGACTAAAGATGTGTTTAGGCTGAGATCTCAAAGGCAAGGCCAGACAGATATAAAAAGGAAAAAAGAGATAAGCCCAGTCCTAATTCTTTTTAAAGGTGGAGGAGGGCAAAAGTGGGTGGGACATGACAGTACAGAGGTTTTAGGTCAGGAAGGTGACCAAGTTTAGAAAGAGACTAGAGAGATCTCTGAGGACAAACTCCCATGACGAGGCCCCAAAGAGAGCCTGGATCCAGGAAGCTATCTTAAAGCTGCAGAGCAGGACTTTGTAATACGACCTCAGTGATTGGGACGAGGGGGCAACTCTGACTGACCAGAGCCAATATACTTGTTTTATTGGTGGGGAGGGTTACTGTGCTTGTAAAGCTAAGAACCAAGTCTCTGCTTTCTCTTGGCTTACAGGAGACCTGGTGGCTTTCCTCAGCTTGCTTTTCCACGCAAGAAGCCTACGCAGGCAGATCTGCCTACTGGGAACATGGGTCTAGTTCTAGCTAAATTTGTGGGACAGCAAAGAGGCTGGGACCTTTGGCTCTGTGCCACCACTGTCATGTTCATGACAATGTCCCCTTGAAGACTCTAAGGGGTAGGGCCATGGGCTCTTATTCTGCAGAGTTTTAAGTTTAATGAAAAGAATAGTAATACATGCTCTGTATTAAAAAGATTCGGAGAAAACAGAAAAAAATTAACATAATCTTTAACTATTCAGAAGATAATTACCCCAAATGTACTTTGAGGGAAAAAGGATAACAGGGGCTCTTGGTTACAGCCCTTCAGTCTGAAGGTTTCCAGGATTTCAAGCTTTTCAAACATGTAGGGACAAGTAATTAAAGAATCTAATATCATTCTTGCAATTTTGCCAAGCCTCCCAGGACCCAAAGACTATAGAGTAAGAACAGACATTTCCTCATCCTTGTTTGTGTCCATGGTGATTACAGGGCTTCCCCCGCCACTTCCCCAATGTTACAGTTACAGGGTTGAATTAATAGGGTCAGAAGATAGCCACAGTTCTCTTTTCCAGAATTTCATTTGAAAATATACCGCTAGATATTGCCTAGATAGAAAATCAGCAACCAAAATACAGGCTCAAACCAAAGGGCCTGTGTTGAGTTATGTAATCAAGTTACTCTGAGACAGATATTCTTAATGATGTCATTAACTTCCCACTTTTATTTGGTAGCTCCTTATCTTGGCCTGTCAGCTGATTTACTGGAAAAAACACTAACTATTGTAAACATACTAGAAAAGGCACCCATTCTGATAACATGCATGTACTTCACTAGGGAAGAAACATAAATATGTGAATTGAGTTTATCAGCTAAACATATAGGGCTTGGAGAAAAACAGCATGTAAAATATACTTTAAAACACTATATAAAAGAAAAAATTTTCAAATAAGTTTTATATATATTATTTGTTCAATACTAAGGATCTGAAAGATAAAGAATATCTGAACAATATAACGACAGGCATTAATTTATGTTAACGTACTACTCCTACAACACTAACAAATCCTATCAGTCATTTGGGGCATTAAATGTGTTTAAAAATACTTTACCAAAGACTAATAACTCTCTTGGCTTTAAGGTATAGTATTATAAAAGAGCTTAATTAGAAACAAAGCAAACAAACAAAAATGAACAAACTTACAATGATGGGAATTCTCTCTTTGGGTTTTGCTAGTTGCTTGGCCAACAAATACTGTTCCACTCCAGGTTTTGCAAATCCAGGAAATCTAATCATGAAGACAAATGTTCATGAGTCCTGTATCTTTCCTTATTGGAATTCTATGACTCTCATTCACATTTACTTAATACACCTGTTCTTAATACACTTGTTCTGTCTTTCAGAGTAGGAAACTGTGATAAATGAAACCTAACATTATCAGATTGTTCAATGGCCAATTAGGCATTTAATTAAGCTTGATCTGGTGAAGAGAACAGTTTGACACCAGAGGTGTGATATTTATGGGTACTCTATTTGCTTAACTGGGTCTGAAACATTCCATCACCCAGCAAAGTGTGAAGGGCAGACCTGCAACACTGCCCAGTTCACAGCGCCAGTAAGCAGTGAGCCCCAATGTGAACTGGCTCCAGGGGTCATCCCAAACATCCTATTCACAAGCATTTGTGCCATTTTCTGCTGAAACTACCTTCAGAAACAGTTTGACACCAAGAAAACAACTCTCCTTAGTAAAGCAACCCAAAGCGTAAGAAATTTGGCTACTAGTGGTGGGGGGGTGTCATTTAAAGACCTGAAATCATAAATTAACTTGACCACTTGCAGAAATCAAATCTACATCCAAAGGACATGTCTACGATTGGAGGACAGCTGGAACAAATGCATAGTCCTCCAAAGTGCTACTTCTGAAAAACACAAGATTAACTTGGGTTTTAGAATATTTTTAAAAAAATAAACAGGAAAACACAAAAGAAAGCAAAATATCTAAACTGGGAAAGGGAATCTTATTTCTCCAAAGTTGCATTACTACTGCATTACTTTAGCTGGATTACTTCTGATTTCATTCACCCCCCAAGCCAAAGGCCACTGTGATGCTCCCAGAGGCCGTATCTTCTTTTCCTTCATTCTCGATTGACTTCTGGCCAGTCCCCTTTCCCCAGACGGCCCTTCAAGCACAGCTCATGTGCAGAGCAAAGGAGTCCTGGAGCAGGATGGCTCTGGGTCTGAACTCCAACCCCAATACTCAGGTGGCCTTAGGAGCCTCAAGCTCCTTATGGGAAGAACAAGACCAGATGACCTACCTCTGAAGGTGATAAGCGAATTAAACGAAAAGGTTTATGAGAAGAGCCTAACATGTATTCAACACATTTAAATTATTGGTAATTATGCCATCATCTCTGCGAAAGCATTCCTGCAGCCTCAGGCAGGGCTTTCTCTGTGCTTCCTTAGCATTCTGAGCATGTTTTTGCTATACAGTTTATCACATTTATTTACATATTATAGCACACTAGAAGCACTTTAGAGAACGCATTTGTATTTTCAGGACCTAGAGGAGTTCTGGGAGCACACTAAATGCTTAATGAATTAATGGGCTAACTTGGAACAATTTTATTAAAGAACTCACACTTCTGTGGAGATTACATACTGTGACAACTGTAAGCTTCACCAGACTGTCAGCTTCTGAGTGCAGAGATCACATTTCGCACTGTTTGTATATTCTTATGGACCACAGCAAAACTCTAGGGCTGCCTATACACACCCAGTTATGATACTCACCGAACAGCAATTTAATTTATTAATTATCTGAGCATTATCAAGATGGATTCTTATAATGCTCAAGCATATTTAAATCTCTGATCTCCTTTTCAAGTATAAGGTTTATGTTCCCTGGAATACAAGCATCATATAAAATGGAATAATTACTGGAAAAGTATTAATACTTTAAAAAACGTTTACAACTGTTATAAATGACTCATTTATACATTAGTCTAGTTAAATAAAAATACAGAGGGTCTTAAATTGTTTCCAGCACTAGAGACAGACAGAAAAACCTCAGAGGTACAGGTTCTAAATAGGACTGCTCTAATTTGGTTTCAATCTGGAGTGACATTTGAGAGCAGAAAGAATCCTTAAAGCCAACCTCTTTCTTTTAGATAAAGGAGGAAACTGAGGTTCAAAAAGGTCATCAAATGTGCCTAAGATCGTACAGCGCATCAGAGAGCAAGTGCAGAGGAGAGAGAAGCACAGGACACTAGAGTCAAAGACCCAGGCACCAGCCAGAAACCTCACTCATCAGCTGTGAAGATGTGGCTCTTCATTTTTCTGTTTCCACTTCCTTGTTTTCAAAATAGGGCTAAGAAATAAATTACACTTAAATAGGCTTTAAATATACTTTCAGGCCGGGCGCGGTGGCTCAAGCCTGTAATCCTAGCTCTCTGGGAGGCCGAGGTGGGCGGATCGTTTGAGCTCAGGAGTTCGAGACCAGCCTGAGCAAGAGCGAGACCCCCGTCTCTACTATAAACAGAAAGAAATTAATTGGCCAACTAATATATATAGAAAAAAATTAGCCGGGCATGGTGGCGCATGCCTGCAGTCCCAGCTACTTGGGAGGCTGAGGCAGCAGGATTGCTTGAGCCCAGGAGTTTGAGGTTGCTGTGAGCTAGGCTGATGCCACGGCACTCACTCTAGCCTGGGCAATAAAGTGAGACTCTGTCTCAAAAA
>VSMD01115505.1:0-116133 GCA_008750895.1 Mirza zaza | reverse complement strand
GTTGTCTTCTTCCCCTTCTGGTAACCCTATGACCCTCACATTAGATTTCTTCACATAATCCCACAGCTCTTGTAAGCTTTGCTCTTTTCTCTTGTTTCTCTGCTTTATTTCTGTGACTGATTTATTTAATTGGAGGTTGTTATCTTCAATCTCTGAGATTCTTTTTTCTGTTTGGTCTACCCTGTTCTTGAGACTTTCCACTGTATTCTGTATTTCCCTGACTTGATTCTTCATTTCCAGGAGTTCGGTTAAACTTTTCTTCATTGTGTCTATTTCTTTAGTGAACTTTTTTTCTAGATCCTGGAGGCTTTTTGTGGTTTCTTTGTGCTGGTTATTGAGTTGTTCTTGCAGGTCAGTGAGTGTTCTTATGATCCACATACGAAATTCCTCTTCTGTCACTTTGATTGCCTGATTTTGGTTGGTGTCCGTTTCTAGGGGGGGCTGGGGCTCCTCTTTGGGGGTATGCTTTCCGATTGGTTCTTCATATTTCCGGAGTTCCTTCGCTGATTTCTTCCCATGTCCATCAGTTGTTGTTTCTTTTCTTTAGGTTTTTGTTTGGGTATTCACATGCCTTGTTTAGTGTCTGAGTCTGTAGGTGGTGTCTGTGGGTGAGATTCGACCACTCCCTGTATAATGAGTCAGTAGGTGTCGTGAAAAGGGTGTGCAGGATGCTCTCCCTGTCAGTAGGTGGCGCCTTCTTGGAGGAACAGGCTATGCTGTTGTTTTTGTGTCCTTTTATCGGCTCTTGCTCCTTAAGAGAGAACTCTAGTGCCTCAGGTGGTGGGTGGGGCACTGGGACTTCCAGGTGTGTCCTTTTCTCCCCTTTAGTGAGTGCTGGTCTAGGAGAGAGTATGGGTGGAGTTGAGTTGGGTAAGCCCGCCCTCAGGCACCACCAATGTCATTAGCAGGGGTCAAAGTTCTGTTCTCTGCTTCCAGATAAAGCAGACAGGGAGGGGCTGGAATGGCCCCACTCAGTCAGAGAGTTTGCGTGTGGGGGTGGGGCTGTCGGAGACCCGCAGTCTGGAGCCGGCCTGGCCTCTTTCCACCGTCCCCAACTCCGCAGCTACTCCTGGGCCTCTGTCAGCAGGCCAGACCACACGCCACCTGGCCTCCCCTGGCTGTGATGCTGGCGGGGAGGTTCCCTGCGCAGGAATGCCACCTGGGCTGGGCGCACGGCCTCCCTTTGTGGGGAAGGTTGCCCTCTAGGACACTGATCTGCCCCTGAAGGCACACACACCTCAGCAGGCTGTTCACATATATCCCTTCTGTGCCCCAGGCAATGCGAGGCCTCAGTGCACGGGATGTGGTCTGTAGGTCTGACCTCTGGGTCCCAGAGTTCAAACTTTGTCCCCTCCAGGGAGACGAGTGCCTGTCCCAATTCACCCACAGGGAGCCCAAGCCGGGTCTATGTCTCTCAACCTCAGGCTCTGCCCGGTTCTCCTGGGATCACCATGTCAGCAGCACCTGGTAGGGCTGGCGGGCAGAGAGCTCACAGTCTGAGTTCCCTTTAGTCAGCTGTTGTAGAGTCCCAAAAGGGAAGGTCCCGTTCCCTGGAGGTGCCTCCGGCTGGTGGCTATATTGTCTCTCTGTCTCTCTGTCTCTCTGGGCAGCCACAGGTAGGGTCGGGGGAGGGGAGGAGGAGGCAATATGCCATCTGCCGCGCGACTTGGGTCTGTGAACACAGAGGTGCCCCGAGGGAGTTGGGAGCCTGGTGCCGCGTCCGCTACTGGCTTACTGCTCACTGGCGGCTGCCCTCTCTGGGCTGGTGTCCGTAGGTCCCTCCGCTTGCTGGGGAGCCCACCAGCAGTCCGGGATGCAGGGAGGGGAAACGGCAGATCCACCTACCCTTCCCGCTGGTCTCTGGGCTGCTCCGGGGGTCCCAGCTTCCAGTTCTCCTCTGCGACCTCCTCCCGTGGGGTCTCCTGTGGTCTCAGGTACTCCTCCTGCCGACCCTCATCCGATGTAGGCTCGTCTTCTTGCTTCTTTATTCTAATTTCTTCTAGAATCTGTCTTTTCTTCAGAGACACTCTGTCTGGCGGTGTTTCTCATCCGCCATCTTCTGGCAGTCTCCCTAATACTCAATACTATTTTCTTATATTACTTTTTATCCCTTTTTGAAAAGTCAATTTTTTAAAAAATCAAATCCATGTACATCAAGTCCTGAGTTTAGTCAATATTTGACATTTTCAATGGTCAAAACATGGGCTTTTTCATAGAATCTACAAAAAAAGGCACCCTTTTTTAGTATAAATATTAAGATTTATTCTCTCAGTGATAGTAATAGTATGGATGAAAGTTGTTTTATCATTTCAATACAGTGAAAACTTAAAATGAATATTTTCAAAGAAAAATTATACTTAGATTTATATCTTATGGTCCCTCTAGGAATTACTATGACTACAGTGTAGAAATGACAGAGCAATAAATTTTTATTTAATATAAGAAAAAGTATTTTCTAATTTCCGTCACTGCACGTGTTCAAGAAGTGCCTGCATATGCTCTAAAGCCCCTTCTTATTTATTTATTTGTTTGTTTATTTTATTTTAGCGAATTATGGGTGTACAAATGTTAAGGTTATGTATATTGCCCATACCCTCCCTCTACCCTTGAGTCAGAGATTCAAGCGTGTCCATCCCCCAAATGTTGCACATTTTACTTGTTGTGTTTGTATATACCCGTTCCCCTCCTCCCTCTCCCACCTGCCTGACACCCGATAAATGTTAGTCCTATATGTCCACTTAGGTGTTGATCTGTTAATACAAATTTGCTGGTGAATACATGTGGTGCTTGTTTTTCCATTCTTGAGATACTTCACTTATTAGAATAGGTTCTAGTTCTATCCAGGAATATACAAGCAGTGCTATATCACCATTATTTCTTAGAGATGAATAATACTCCATGGTATACATATACCACATTTTATTAATCCACTCATGAATTGATGGGCACTTGGGTTGTTTCCACAGCTTTGCAATTGTGAATTGTGCTGTTATAAACATTCAAGTGCAGGTGTCTTTTTCATAAAGTGACTTTTGATCTTTTGGGTAGATGACCAGTAGTGGAATTGGTGGTTCAAATGATAGATCTACTTGTATTGCTTTAAGGTATCTCCATATTGCTTTCCACAGAGGTTGAACTAGTTCGCAGTCCCACCAGCAGCGTAGGCATATTCCTATTTCTCAGCATCCATGCTAGCATTTATTGTTTGGGGACTTTTTGATAAAGGCCATTCTTACTGGAGATAAGTGATATCTCATTGTGGTTTTGATTTGCATTTCCCTGATGGTTAGAGATGTTGAGCATTTTTTCAAGCCCCTTCTTAATCTTCCATGCTACAAATTTATTAGTGTCATGCATGAGGTCTGTTCAGAAAGTATTCAGCCATATAAATGGAAAAGTATAGACATTTATTGAAGAATATAAAAGATACAAGATACCTTGTATGTAGGACAATGACACCTCATTCCGTTTCAAAGTTGGCACCTTTGGACCTCACACAGTTCTCCCAGCAACTCTTATCCTAGCCCCACACGTTCAATATTCTGAGATTTTCTGCTTGTTGCAGGCCTTCCAGAATGTGGATCACTTTCAAAAGATTCCCGACCATCTTTGAAGTATTTGTACCACACTTTTATTTGTGCGACACTCATTGTATTATCCCCAAAAGCTTCTGAAACATCTGAATAGTTTCCATGGAGGGATGTTCAAGCTTAATGCAAAATTCAATGAAAATTTGTTGCTCTACTCACTCGGTCATTTTGAATGCAATGGCTACACAGTACATATGCTCACTCAGTGGGGTCTAGCACCCCACTGATTAGTGCAGTAAGTCATTGTTCATGCATGCTCATTACAGTCCACTCTTCTTGGCTGACAGGTCACAGTGCAAACCATTCTTGTTATATTAACAATGGCTGAATACTTTCTGAAATATATAATGAAATCTTGAATTTTATATGTTCTCAAAATTTTCATTTGTTAGCTTTAGGAAAGCAAGTGTCATGCCATATTTATCTTTGCCTGAGAGTAACAGATGTCCAATAAATAATCATTAAAATGATTGATTACCCACTCTATGCATAGAATTATTTTTACTCTTTCAAGTGCATATTTGCTGTTTTGAGTAGCATAAGCAGATTGAAGATGAGTTGGTTCCACCAAAATGTATTATATCAACTAAAAACTGCTGAAATATTTCATTTTCAATAATCTGTGACTACAGGAACCCAAAATGCACTAAGTAATAATAATTCTAAAACAGCAAATAAACTAAGATTTAATATTATTCCTCCAAGACACTTCTGTGTGCATGCAGGCACATGCACACATTCACAGGGGTGTAGAATATTTAATATATGTTAAAATTTTATAAAAGTAGAAATATAGAGTAATACATCATATTAAGTATGATCTTGTTTTATGATAATAGTATTCTGTTAATCTTATAAGAAAATGTGAGACTTCGATATGAAAAGGTACCAAATTCGCAAGTATATCAACAACTGAAGATTATTCACAAGAAAGTTTGTTATCATTTTTCCTTTGGTGTAATTACCTACAATGTAACACTTATTTATTTCCTTCAGTAAGTTTTTCAAATATGTAAACCAGAGGACATATGTAGAAAGAAATGAATGAAGTTGATTGCCATTCACTGTCATTCTTCTAGTATCGAGAGAAATAAGAACTAGAGAGAATGAAAATACTTTTACAGCTAACGTCCTGGTAACAAAAGCAAATGTGGTCACTGTTATTTGCTTCCTGGAACATTTATACTAGTAAGAAAAAGGATTACTAATGAGTCTGAAGGGAGGAATAGGGTGCCCTTGCTGATAATACCTATACTTTATAAGTATTGTGCATCCCTTACCAAGGAATTTTTAAGAATCACTCCAAGCATGTATTCTTTAAATAATCTAAAGAGCCTGCTGAGACAGTTTCAAATAAATTTGACATGCCATGGGAATTCCACTAAGCAGGAACTTGCAATACCTTCGTTTTTAAATTATTATTTTTTTTAAATTTAAAAATGGTAAAAAAAAAAAAAAAAAGAAAGAAAAGAAAAGAAAAAGAAAAAAAAAAAGCTTTCTTTTAAGAAGTCCAAATGAGAAACTAAGCCCACAAAGCCCAAGGCCCATTTTCAGTTTCATCAGCTGTAGAATATAAATAAAACTCTTGTTATGAATAAGGGCTATGGAACTATAAATAATTCACTATTCAAACCATTGAAAACTGTTTCTGGTGTTAAGAAATAGCCTTCAAGTTATACACAACTGTGATTCTTTATTTTTCAATGAAATCTAATTTGATATTATAACAGAACATCTATGCATTAAAAATTATCCCAGTGCATGGCTCGTTCAACAATTTTTAATGTATCAGCTTTGAGAAAAATTAGGTTAGGAAAACCTGAACCTTTCAGAAGCTGGAAATTTCTTTTAGGTAACATGAGAATAATGAAATGAAAAGACAATTTTTCTTACCTCGTATGTATCACTCTTAATTTTTAAAACATAATTTACTTAAAATAAATAGGCTCACTTAAACTATACATTTCAAAGTTTTGCCCACTGTATACACCTGCAAAATCATACCACAATCAAAGTATAGAAAATTTTCATAACACCAGAATGTTCCCTGATTTCCCATTGAGTTAAGTCTTCACCATTCCCGGCCCTAGGCAACCACTAATTTGCTTTATGATACCATAGGTATGTTTTACCTCTTCTAGAATTTTATATAAATGGGATCGTATAGTATGTACTCTTTTGTAGCTGGGGTCTTTCACTCAGCATGTTTTTGAGATTCATCAGTGTTATTGAGTTTGTGTATCAGTAGTTTGTTCTTTTTTTTCTAGTGCTCAATTGTACAGAGATACAAAAAATTATCTATTCATGTGCTAATTTATATGTGGGTTGCTTCCAGGGTTGGGTATTATGAATAAAGCTACTGTGAACATGTATTTTAAGTCTTTTATAGTCATATAGTTCATTTTCTCTTCAGTAAATACTTAGTACTAGAATAGACAGATAATGCATTAGACATATTTTAAACTTTATAAGAATGTACCAAACTGTTTTCTAAAGTGGTTGTATAACTTTAAATTCCCACCAAAAGTGTATGAGGGGTCCATTTTCTCCTAGTTGATATTCTTATTTTCACACTTTAAGTTTAGTCATTCCAGTGAATATGTAGTGGCAAATCAAAGTGATTTTAATCTATATATTCCTGTTTAGTATTTTAGTCATTCAAGTATCTTTTGTTTTGGTAAAGATTCTATTCAAGTCTTTGCTACTATTTTTGAACTGTTTTTCTTATTATTGATATGTAAGAGCTATTATACATTCTGGATACAATTTTGTTTTTAGATATACATATTGCTAAAATTTTCACCCAGTTTGTGACTTGTCTTTTCATTTACTGAACTGTGTTTATCAAGAGAAGTTTCAATTTTAGTAAAGTGTAATTTACCATTTTATTGTTTTTTTAATGTTAATGTTCTTGGTCTTAAGAAATGATTGCCTAACCATGGTATAAAGGTTTTCATGTCTTTTTACAAATTTAATAACATATATTTGATGTTTTCAGGTTAATTATTCAAATTAATATTTGAATATTTATATAATTAATATTTATTAATTATATAATGAATATAATTAATATTTCAAATTAATTTATGTTAATGGCTTATGAAAAATATTGATTTTTAATATGATATTTAGCTGTTCCAGCACCATTTTTTGAAAAAGACTATCTTCTTCCCATTGGATGATGTTGGCACTTGTATAAAAAGTAATCAATTGGCCATATATCATTAGTCCATTTAAAAACTTCTATTCTACTCTATTTATCTATGTCTCCTTTTAAAATCTACCCTTATCTCAAAAACACATTGTCTTGATTGCTGTAACTTTAGAGTAAATCTAGAAATAAGATCCACCAAATTTGACCATCTTTTGACTATTCTATTTCCTTTGAAATTCAGCATAAATTTTAGTAACAACAACTCTACAAAGTGGTCTGCTAAGATTTTATTGGAATTCTAATGGATTATTATATAAATATGGAGAAAATTGACATGTTAACAATAATTAGTCCAATCTATCAACTTGATATAGCTCTCTCTGTATGTAAGTCTTTTTAAATTTTTCTCAGTAATATTTTGTTTTGTGGTGTAGAATTTTCATACATTTTGCCAAATGTATCCCTATTATCTTCTATATATTGATTGCTATTATAAGTGATCATTTAAAATATTATTTCTCAATTGTCATTACTAGTTTATAGAAACATAATTGATTTTTGTTTATGGATCTTATATCCTTCCACCTTGTTAAGTTTAGTGCTAGTAGTTTGGGGCTTTTTGTAGATTTTCTAAAACTTTATGTGCATATACTCATGATGTGACTGGATAAATATGCTATTACTTCTTGATTTCCAATGTTAATCTATTTATTTATTTACTTATTTATTTCTTTTTGGTTTATTACACTTGCTAAAACATATAACATATTGCTGAAAAGTAATTGTAAGAGCAAATACTCTTATCGATTTCTATTTCATTGGGAGAAAGCATGAAATCATTCAATACTAACCATAATGCTAACTATATTTTTTTTTTATAGATGCCCTTTATCAGATTGAAAACTACTTCTGTTGTAGTTTACTTAAATTTTTTTTTATCATGAATGGGTGTTGTGTTTTCTTTAAATGATTTCTTTGTATCAATTTAGATGATTATTTATCTTTATAAAATTTTATTATTATGGGAGGATTATATTCACTAATTTTAGAATGTTAACCCAAACTTCTATTCACAAGATAAACTCAATTTTGTCATGATATATTTTATTCTTTCTTTGGATACCCAAAGAACTAGTTATTAATATTTTGTTATGGTCATTTGTGTCTATGTTTATGAAGAATGACAATCAGTAGTTATATTTTATTGTAATGTATTTGTATGATTTCTATATCAGAAAAAATTCTACACCAAATGTGTTGGCAGCATGTAGGGTTGGTTCTTCCGAGAAGCAGATGTCAACATAGAATTAATTATTCAATAGATATATTGGGAGAAATGCCTAAGAAAGATAAAGGGAGAGAGAACAGAAATGGGGTAAAACTTCATACCATGAATATATCTGACATCTTTGAAAGGATAGAGATGGGATGGTTGGAAATTGGACAGGAAAAGGCCGTAGACCACAGCACATTTCTGGAAAAGTATCATCTATTCTGATGGAATTTCTTGGAGCAAATGTTAACTGTTGAAGGACTCTAGTGGTGAGCAGAAAGAAAAGGTCTTGTTATTACAACCACTGTGCATTGTTTTTGTCTGGTAGAAGCCAGTGAGAAATGTGTCTCATTGTGGATGCTGTATAAGATCAACTATATCTCAACAAACCTGGATAAACCCATACGATATTATACTAAGTAAAAAAAAAAAAAAAAAAAACAGTTACAGAAGGAAAAAAATACTACATTATTCTACTTATATGACTTATATGAGGTATCTAAAGTAGTCAAAGTCATAGAAACAAAAAGTAGAGTGGTGGCTGCCAGTGGCTGGGGAGAGAAAGAGGTGGCATTACAAGTGTTTGAATATGCTCACATTCATCAAATTGAACACACATTAAATATGTGCAGTTCTTTGTATATTAATTATACCTTGAGAAGCTACTGAAAATAATTCTTTACATACAGTTATTTTTGAAGAAATTTTAAAATGAGCAAAAGTGTTTTATAATTATCCACACATATATCAGTTTTAACATTATGCATTCTTTCATCCTTTTAGCCTCAAGAACCTCCTTTAATATTGTTTTGTAATTAAGCTCTGTTGATGATGAAATCTCTCAGCTTGTATTTTTCTGAAAAAGTCTTTATGGCACCTTCATTTAAATTACATATTTTATTAGATTTAAAATTCCAAGTTGACAAGCTTTTTATTTAAATATTTTAAGATGTATACTTGTCTTATTACACAGTTTTTTTTTTAATTTTATAGTTTCTTATACATCTGTACATATTACTATCTTTGTTCCCCTGTATATATTTTTTCTCAGATTTATTTTAAGATGTCTCTTTACCAATGGAATTCAATAATTTGAATATGGAATACCATGATGAGGCTTCTGGGTGTTTATTCTACTTTGGTTTCACTGCATTTCTTGGATATGTTGCCTTATATTTTAAATTAATTTGGGGAAAATCAAGAATATTTTTTTAAAAAATTTTCATCTTCACTTTTTTGGTACTCCAATTATATATTATAATGTGTGATAGGTCAATAGAAACAGGCCAGTCTTCTTGAAAGATAATGCTTGACCACATGTTGCCCAAACAACACTGTTCAAACTACAGAAGCTGGACTTGGAAACTCTCTGTCACCCACCATATTCACTAGACCTTGCACTAACTGACTACCATTTTTTCCAGGCTTTGGACCACTTCCAGGCAAGGAAAAATATTAAATTCTCAACAAGCTGTGGAAAATGCCTTTTATTATTTCATCACCACTTGCTCTCCAGGCTTCTTCACTGATGGCATAAACAATCTATGTTAAGATGGCATAACTGTATTAATAGTTTAGGAGCATACTTTGATTAATTGTACTGCTTCTTGTTTTCGATATACTACACTTTTGATTTTAAATTGGACATTTCATACTTAACGACCATATATTCTCAGCTCCTGAAGTCTCATTTTGTTCAGTATTATACTTCTTTTCTCCTCCTTATGTTCATTTATTTTAAAAATCTTAAATTAATCCATAATAAATATTTAAAAGTCATTTTCTGAATTTGGTCATCTCTGTTGTATCTGGGTATATTTCTATTTACTATTTTTTCTAGGTAATTGATCATATTTCAATGATTTTTCACATATAAAGGGCTTTTACTTAATGATGGTCATTCCAAATCTTACACTATGTAGCATTTGTCTTTATTGTCACCACTTAAAATGTGTTTGGATTCTTTTCACCAGGAAGTTAAATTACTTGTGGATTTACTTAATCCCTGTAAGTGTTATACTAAGCTTTATTAAGGCACTTCTGGAACATAATTTATTCTATGGCTAATTTAGCACTACACATTACCCTTGTTCAGTTTCCAGTAATTCATAGTCTTCATTGTGATATTTCCATTCTAGATAATTATTAACTAGAAGTCTCTAAGCTGCATCTGAATTCTTGGAAATATTCTGATTACAGCATTTCAGTATTTCTCTGCCCAGTGTCTTAGTCCATTTTGTGCTGCTTAAACACAATATCTGAGACTGGGTAATTTATAAAAAAAAAAAAAAAAAAAAAAACAGAAGTTTATTTGGCTCATGTTTTGAGAGGCTGTGAACTCCAAGATGGGGGACAGGCATCTTGTGAGGGCCTTCTTGTGTCAGCCTATGCTAGAAGACAGAAGGACAAAAAAGCATGTGAGAGACAAGAGAGTGAACTCACAAACTCAAACCGTTTCGTAATTGGCATTAATCACTTCATGAAGGTGGAGTGCTCATTACCTAAACACTTTCCATATGGTCCCACCTCACAGCACTGTTGCATTGTTGATTAAGTTTCTAACACAAACTTTTTGAGAAACACATTCAAATCATTACACTCAGTACTGTGGAGTTTTTATTTCTGGATGTGCATCTCTGTGTTCGTCAAAGGTGCAAGAAGATCCTTCTATGAGTTTCTCAAACATTGTCACTGTGTAAATGCTCATCTCTGATAGTTTTCCATAAAAATTCCAGTCAGCTTCATTTTTGCAAACCTTGTTTTTTCCCCCTTTTTATTTACCATAATTTATGGTCTGGAAGACCTCCAATAACTTTTATCTACTCCCAGGATCATATTCATACACTTCCCCTTGCCAAATACATGAAAATAGTTGTTTCATATATTTTCTCTATTTTTCATGCTATTCACTATGGTATGGCAAATCTAGTGTTACTTATGCTGTTATGGTTAGAAGTGGAATTTCAAGGAGACTTCTTTATTTTTTGCAAAATGTACAATCACATTTCTTATTTTTATAATTAACAAAATAATGTATTTATTACAGAATTTGTGAAAACAAAACAGTACAAAGAATCAGAGACATGAGAAATTATTCCCAATTTCACGATTTAGAGCCACATACACACACATACAATCTTTAATAATATTAAAATTAACAAATATAAACTATTGATATGCAGGTATATTTAAGTTCATTGTGGAAACATTTTACATATCTAAAATTTTGTCAGTATATTTCAATTCCTGGTAATAGTAAACCATTTGTATCTACTGTCATTTTTTTTTTATTTCAGCATATGATGGGGATACAGATTTATTTATGTCATGAATAGAAGTAGATATTATTTTCAAAAGAAGACAAAATAATGGCCAGCAAACATGTAAAAAAATGCTTAAAATCTCTAATCATTAGGGAAATGCAAATCATAACCACAATGAGATATC
Source organism: Mirza zaza (assembly GCA_008750895.1). Taxonomy (NCBI): domain Eukaryota; kingdom Metazoa; phylum Chordata; class Mammalia; order Primates; family Cheirogaleidae; genus Mirza; species Mirza zaza. The sequence continues at coordinate 104,669 of VSMD01115505.1, read as the reverse complement.
ACCTAAACCCAGTGAGACTGGCTTTATCAAAAAATCCCAAAGCAACAAATGCCTGCGAGGATGTGGAGAGATAGGAACACTCTTACACTGCTGGTGAAACTGCAAAATAGTGCCACCTCCGTGGAAAAGTATTTGGAGATACCTCCAAGAGCTAAAAATAGAAATATCATTTGATCCAGCAAGAGCATTATTAGGCATCTACCCACGGAACAAAAGTCATTCTATAATAAAGACATCTGCACTTGAATGTTTATGGCAGCACAAATCACTATTGCAAGGATGTAGAAACAACCCAAGTGCCTGTCACTCCATGAGTAGATTAGTAAAATATGGAGTATGTATACAATGGAATACTACTCAATTATAAAAAAAACGATGGTGATCTAGCACCTCTTATATTTCCCTGGATAGAACTTGAGCCCAGCCTCTGAAGTGAGTAATCACAAGAAAGGAAGAGTAGGCACCACAATTACTCACCATCAAATTGGCACTAACTGATCAACACTAAGGTGATTACAAGGTAGTAATATTCTTTGGGGGTTGGGGGATTGGAGGTGGATAAACTCACAGCTAATGGATGTGGTGAGCATTGTAGGGAGAAAAGGCATGCCTCACATCATGGTTTGGGTGTAGCAAAGTCACAACAGGTTACCGAAATGTTTGCACTCCCATAACATCCTGAAATTAAATAAATAAATAAATAAATAAATAAATAAATAAATAAATAAGAAAAAAAGAAGTAGATATTATTGGAAAGAGTATTATTTTGTTGTTATTGAGAATTACACACATGAATTTTAATCTTTACTCTGTCCTTCCCTTTGGCACATTGATCAACCAACCTTTAATAAGTTACTCAATTTCTCTGATCATTATTTTTATTAATAATACATGCTTTGTTGAAAGTATACCTCCCTCATAGTACTAATAAAATGTGATAATATACATTATTCTTATCATTGCTTAAAATATGAGAAAACTTTTAAGTCATAGTAAATTTATATTATCATCACTAATACCGGTATTATATAACAATTTGGTCATTTAGATATATATTTGCTCTTTTATTATAAGTAGAACTACAATGGACATTTACCTGAAGAAAGCATTATCCTTGGGGCTATTGTTTTAAGAAAAGTCCCATAAAGTACAGTGGGAGAGTCAATACATAAGAACAGGCATCTAAGTTTCTTGAGACATATTTTCAAATTAAATCTCAGGAAAATTGAAACAATTTATATTTGCATTAACAAAGAGTTTAATATCAATATAGAAGAGATAAGAACAAATCTCATAATTTCCATCTCAATGTTTATGCTGCTCAATGCAAAATTAAACAAAACCTTAACAATCTTCCCACATGTAGCAAAATTACAAACAAGATACAGATTAATGATTATATTTAGTGTCACTACAGTTAAATGGTTAGGGTCCTTAAGTGTCAAACTGTTCTAGAGAATACTTATATTGGACCTAAAACTACCTTGCATTTTCATTATGGAAAAAATAGCTGAGGATAACATCCATAATTGAATAATTGAAGATAATAACACTTGAAGAGTGTAAAAGACACACACACATACACATATATACACATAAATGTGTGTGTGTATATATATATGATCTTTAATATTGTTTAATATTTTACATATAAAAGTGTATATATATATATATATAAAGATATTTTATCGAATATCATATTAGCCTAGATCATGGCTTTCAAATAATTATAGAATTAATCTTAAGATACTTATAAAAATCCATATTTTCAAGCAGGTTCTATAGAAATCCTGATTCAGAGGTCTGAGGTCAAGCTTTGTATGAGTGTTATAAACAAAGAAGTTATAGAATCATTTTAGTAAATGAAAATAATGATATTACTTACAACTTCATCTCTTTAACTTTTATTTGCTTTATTCTGCTTAATCCTTACAGAAACCTGATAAATTAGGCAAGGTGGTAATATATTCTTTTCACAAATAACATGACATTCACATGGTCTAATTAAATTATATGAGATCAAAATGTTTCTCCGGATTCAGTCAGCTCATCTCTCTCTAATCCATATTAGAATAAAATAATATTAAGATTCATTAGATATAACAAAAGACACACTCCAGTAAAGGCAGAATAAACACCACTATACACTCACTAGAACATAAAAAAATGAAGAAAGCACACAATCCAAGTGTTGGCCAGAATGTAAAGCAACCAGTATTCTTATACACAATTGGTGGAGTTGTAAATTGGTATAAATACTTTGGAAAACCCAGTTTCACAGTATGCAAGTAAGATGCACACTTTCATATTCTATAACCCAGAAATAACATTTCTAAGTATATGTCCAACAGAAATAAGTGCTTATGATCACCAGAAAGCACGCAAAAATATTCCATAGCAACACCATCTGTAAAATATCTCAAACTTGAAATCAAGAGCAAAGAAAAATAATATATTTGACATGTTCACAAAATGGAATGTTACACTACATACTACCTTTAATTACATACAACAATATAGATGACTCTCACAAACATTTTGAGTAAGAGAAAACAGACACATTAGTACATGGTATATTATTCCATTTACTAAAGCAAACCTGTTCTGTTAGGAATCAGGATGTTATTTTCCTTTGAGGAGTTAAGTGAGGTGAATAGTGACTAGAAGAAGTCACAAAATGAACCTCTTGTATGTTGGTGGTGACATGTTTCACAATCTGGGTGATGTTTATTTTGGTGTGGTCGTTTTATAAAGTTTTGTTAATATGTATAATAATAATTATGTACTTTTTACTGTGTATGCTTCAGCTTATTTCAAGGTCTTTTAAAAATAAAATATAGCCCATCTATTATCACTTTGTTGTCGGAGAGTGATCAAAGAATTAACATGGAATGAATGGGGAGAATATTAATAATTCTCTCACCATATATAAGCTTTGTATTTTTCCCTGTATTACCAAAATAAGGTCATAGAAGGGAGGGAAGAAGTATTTGTTAAGCTTTCACATATTTTGTGTATAATTCCTCCTTTAAATATAATGTTTCTATTTCTCTTCCATATAGTATTAAGTACAAGCTTATACAGAAAGCAGTTCTACTGATTTCTCACTTAACATTTCAACCCCATTTGCTACTATACTGACCTTAATTTCAGTAAATAATAAATTTTTGGACTTCATTCATTTTCCAGTTTGCACGGAAATATTTCTTTTATTTTACAGTGTGAATTATTCCTATAATGGGTTATATATTGGTGGTTCATAGAGTAGGCACTTAATGATTTATTTCTCCAAAGAAAAATTGTGATTGATAAATTATAAAGTCTTTTCTTACAGAAATATTTCAACTTTCATTATTCCCAAGTGAGAGAAGAATATACAATTATTGACCAATCATAGATTCTGTTAAATTTCATATAATCATAAGAACACATATTTTTAAAACAATTTGAGGAAAAGAAATACACTTTATAAAATGTACTTATTTGTCATTTTCACTGAGATCAAAGAAAGATATAAGGTAGAAAACGAAATCACTAACATCCTGGATGTATTCTATATTCATATCAAAGCATTGAATAATCATATCATATTCTAGACAGTATTGCTATATGGTAAATTGCTGTTTTCCTCATTTTTTAGATTAAGAAAGCAAAGTAACAGGAGTGGAAAAACTAAGGCAGTGTGGTATGATACAAAAGATATGGGCATAATAGATGTTTGACCTTAAACAAGTCATTGAACTTCCCTCATTTTCAGATTACTCAGGTATGAAAGAGAGATAATACTTCGTAGGGTTGTTGTGAACATTTAACGAACAAACTTACCTAAACTGCTGTACCTGGCATATGCCAAATAGCCAACAGTAGTGATTCTCTGTCTATCCTTAATTATAAACAAGGGAATAATTGAAATTGTAAGTGTGTTGTATGACAAAGAGAGGAAACAGTTGAGTTTTCGGTAGTTAATGTTTACTAGAGTAGGTTTCTGCCCCCAAATCATGGTTAATCCCAACCTAGAAATTGAATGTCAATTTCTTACCCATTCTTAGACCATGCTCTTGGTTTTCTCATGAGAGGCTGGCAAAAACACTTTATCGTTTCACAACAACCGGTATTAACAGATGTAAGTCAACATCCAGGAAGAATCTATTATTGAGCAAAGATGTAGTAAAAATAAAAATCATTAAATACTCAGGTGATGTTCTCATAGGGTAATGACAAAATTTGTGAGCTGACTCAAATCATTTAAAAAATGGAAAATAGTATTCCTATTTTAAATTTATAAAGAGTATGTTAGAAAACTACCTGCTCTCATCAATAAATTAAATTAATGTTCATTATGTTAGAAAACTACCTGATCTCATCAGTAAATTAAATTAATGTTGTTCATTATTTATGACACCAGATTTTTCTTTGCAAGGAACATATTAGAAAGAAAATTTATTGAACTTGGGATCATGGAAATTTTAGTATCTGAATTAGATTCACTAAACTGATTATTACAGTCATAGCCATAGAAATACTTTTTGAAAAATGGATTAAATTTAATGTATTGGATTCATAGTTATCATACAAGCAAAGCAACTAGTTTCATCCTTTCTTATTCCTATTGCTGTTCAAGTCATTTTACTTATTCATAATTAATAATAATGCCCATCATTTAGAGACCAGAAACTCTAATAAGAAATTCATTGAATAGCTTTTTATTTTAATATATTTTAAAGTATAGAGAAGTTTGCAAGAATAGTACATAGAACTCCTTTTATACCTTTTACCAAGATTGAACAACTCTTTACATTTTTGCCCCAAGTGGTTTATAATTCCCCCACTCTCTAGCCTTTCCCTGTCTCTCTTTCTTCTCTTATAGGAATCATTTTACATTAACTGTAGATATTGTGCCCATTTATCTCTAAATATTTCATTGTATAGCTTCTAACAATAATGGCATTCTCTTACATAACAATAGTACAGTTATCAAAATTAGTGATATAAATATCAAGTTTTAATATTACCAAATGTAATATTAATATCACAGTATAAATTCAGATTTCATCTTTGCTTTCTTTCTAATCCAAAGGGAATATGTTCTGTCTTTCACTGTTAAAAATGAATTAAACTGCAGTTTATGCTTGCTTTTTGTAGATGCTATTTATCAAACTGTGTCAATTCCCTTTTATTCTTAGGCTGCTAAATGCTTTTGTCATGAACAGAATTTAATTCAAAGGCCCACACTCATGAATTCATCTATACCTAAAAACCTTTCAAAAGCCCTACCTCTAACTGTCATCACATTAGGGTTAAGGCTTCATCGTATAAATTTTAGGAAGACACAAACATTCAGTCCATAACATGTTTAATAACACTGATTGATTTTCTTTTTTTTTTTTTAATTTAAGGATATTATGGGGATACAAACATTAAGTTTACATACATTGCCCTTGTCTCCCCTCCCCTCTCGAGTCAGAGACTCAAACGTGTCTATCCCCAAGATGGTGCGCATCACACTCTCTATGTATGTATATACCCATCCCCTCCTCCCTCGCCCACCTGCCCCACACCGGACAAATGTTTGTTTTTCTTAACATTTTGGTTACATTTTATAACTTTGCCTCTCCCTGGAATGGGTTAAAGGTATGCCCTTCCCCTCCACAATGTTCACCACATCCCTCAGATGCGGGAATACCCCCCAATCCCTGAATTCCTGGTGAACACCACCACCCTTTGAGCACCATAGTGTTACTCAGTCAGTACTGAATTGATGGCAAGTATATGTGGAGCCCATTATTCTGATCTTGTGTCACCTCACTTTGGATAATGGGCTTAAGCTCAATCCAGGATAATATAAGTGGTGCTAGCTTGCTGTCATTTCTTAGAAATTGAGAAATATTCCATTGTAAACATATACGAAATTTTAATAATCCACTCATGAATTGATGGGCACTTGGGTTGTTTACACATCCTTGCAATAGTGAATGGTGCTGACATAAACATTCAGGTGCAGATGTCTTTATAATAGAATGTCTAATGCTCTTTTGGGTAGATGCCTAATAATGCTATTGCTGGATCAAATGGTATTTCTATTTTTAGCTCTTTGAAATAACTCTAAATTATGTTCCACAAAGGTTGCACTAATTTGCAATCCCAATAGCAGTGTAAGAGTGTTCCTATCTCTCTACATCCTCACCAGAATTTGTTGTTTTGGGATTTCTTGATACAGGACAATCTCACTGGGGTTAGGTGATAGCTCATTGTGGTTTTGATTTGCATTTCCCTAATGATTAGCGATATGGAGCATTTTTTTATATGTTTGCTGGCCATTATTCTGTCTTCTTTAGAAAAATTTATGTTCATTTGCATTGCCCATTTCTTGATGGGATTGTTTGATTTTTCAATCCTAGTAGAAGAAAAGAAATAACTGAGATCAAACCAGAACTAAACGAAATGGAGAACAAGAGAAGTATATGAAACATCAACAATACCAGAAGCTGGTTTTTCGAAAAGATAAACAAAATTGATATCCCTCTTACTAGGCTGACAAGAAACCAAAGGGAAAGGACTCTAATTATCTCAATAAGAAATGAAAAATGAGAAGTCACAACGGACACAACAGAAATAAAAAATATAATATTTGACTACTATAAAAAACTATATGTCCAAAAAATACATAATGAGGAAGAAATGGACAAATTCCTGGATTCATACAATCTCCCTAAGTTCACCCAGGAGGTAACAGAATTCCTGAATAGACAAATCTCAAGTGCAGAAATTGGAGCAGTAATTAACAACCTCCCCAAATGGAAAATCCTGGACCAGATGGCTACACTTCAGACTTTTACCAAACATACAAAGAGGAACTCATACCTATACTACAGAAATTATTCCAAAATATTGAGAAGAATGGTATCCTTCCTGACTCATTCTATGAAACCAATATCACCTTGGTACCAAAGGCAGGAAAGGGCACAACAAAAAAGAAAATTACATACCAATATCCCTCATGAATACAGATGCAAAAATCCTCAACAAAACTTCAGCAAACAGAATTCAGCAGCACATCAAAAAAATAATTCACTATGACCAGGTGGGCTTTATTCCAGGAATACAAGGCTGGCTCAACATACACAAATCTGTAAATGTAACCCACCTCATAAATAAAAACAAGAACAAAGACAATACGCTTCTCTCAATAGATTCATAAAAAGCATTTGACAAAGTCCAAAACACTTTTATGATAAAAACTCTTAACAAAATAGGCATAAGCAGCTCATACCTTAAAATTATCAAATCAATTTATGACAAACCCATGGCCAATATCATACTGAATGGGGAAAAACTGAAACCATTCCCACTTCGATCTGGAACTAGACAAGGATGTCCACTATCTCCTTTTCTATTCAACATAGTACTCAAAGTCCTATCAATAGCAATCAGGCAAAAGAGCGATATTAAGGGCATCCAAGTGGGTGCAGATGAGCTCAAACTCTTGCTCTTCACTGATGATATATTATACCTAGAAAACCCCATGCATTCGTCCAAGAGACTCCTAGACTTGACAAATGAATTCGGTAAAGTCTCAGGTTACAAAATCAATATCTACAAATCAGAGGTATTCATATATGCCAAGAACCATCAAAATGAAACTCAACTAAAAAACACAATACCTTTTACTATAGCCCCAAGGAAAATTAAATATCTAGGAATATATTTAATGAAATATACAAAAGACTTATACAAGGAGAACTATGAAACACTAAAATAGGAAATTGTAGAAGATGTAAACAGATTGAAAAATCTACCTTGTTCATGGACTGATAGAATCAATATCGTTAAAATGTCAATATTACCTAAAGTGATCTACAGAATTAATGCAACCCCCATCAAAGTATCACCAAAGTATCATCATCATTTTAGAAAAAAAATAATTCTGCACTTTGTATGGAACCAGAGAAAACCTCGTATAGCCGAAGCAATCTTAAGTAAAGAGAACAAACTGGGAGGCATTAGTCTTCCTGACTTCAAGCTGTACTATAAAGCAATAATAATTAAAGCAGCATGTGATTGGCACAAGAACACAAGCATTGATATTTGAAATAGGACTGAGATTCCAGAGATGAACCATCTGCATACAGTAACCTAATCTTTGATAAAGCAGACAGAAATATACAATGGAGAAATGAATCTCTCTTCAATAAATTGTCCTGGGAAAACTGGATAGCTACATGCAGAAGAATGAATCAGGATCCCTACCTCTCACCTCTCACAAAAATCCACTCAAGATGGATAACAGATTTAAACCTAAGGCATGAACTCTTAAGAATCCTAGAAGAAGAGATTGGGAAAATCCTCTCAGACATTGGCCTAGGCAAAGAATTCTTGAAGAAGACCTGCAAAACTGTCACCACAGCAACAAAAATAAACAAATGGGACCTGATCAAATTGAAAAACTTCTGCACAGCCAAGGAAACTATCATTAGAGCAAATAGACAACTTACAGAATGGGAGAAAATATTTGCTCTCTACACTTCCAATAAAGGGCTGATAACAAGAATCTATCTATAGCTCAAATGAATTAACAAGAAAAAATTGAATTACCCCATCAAGAAATGGGCAACAAAAACGATTTTCTAATATGAATCTTGTGCATTTCTAGAATAAACTCTACTTGGTCATAATGTATTATCATTGTAATACTCTATATTACAGTATTTTGTTTGCTTGTTTTGTTTGTTTTGTTCTATTTTTTCCATCTGTATAAAGATGACATCGTCAGGTAGTTTATTTTATTTTATTTTATTAAAAAATTAATGACATTTACCCTCTTCACAAATCGTGGAGTGTACAACACATCATTCATTATAGATAATCTTGTACAGTGAATCTCTAGAACTTATTCATCTTCTTAACTGAAATGCCCCTTGATTATTATCTCCCCATTTACTTCTCTCCCCAGCCCCTGGAAACCACTAGTCCGCACTTTGATTTTATGAATTTGACTATTTAGGTAACTCATATAAGTGGAATCATGCATCATTTGCTTTATGTTACTGGCTTATTTCATTTAGCAAAATGCATTCATGTTTCATCTGGTTGTAGCACAGTGCCTATTCAGTTATCTTACAGCCCTGAATAATGTTTCTTTATCACACTTCTTTTCTGGACATTTAGGTTGTTTCCACATCTTGTCTATTGCAAATAGTGCTGAAATCAGTATGGAAGTGTCCATATTCCGTTAAGATCCTGATTTCAAATATTTTGAGTAAATACCCAAAAGTGGAATTGCTAGAAAAAATGAGAGCTATATTTTTAATTTTTCGAGGAACTTAGTACATGCTATTTTATATAGTGGTTGGGTAATTTTAATTCCCAACAGAAGTGTTTAGGGGTTATAATTTCTCTACCTCCCTTGTCAACATTTGTTTTCTGTTTTTATTTTCCTTTTTCTATAATTGCCATCCTGAAAGATATGGGGTGATATATCACTGAAGATTTTATATTGCATTTCCTTGATGATTAATGATGTTGAAGCTTTCTTCATAAATATGTTGGCTATTTGTATGTCTTCTTTGGAAAAATGTCTATTCAAGTCCTGAGTTCATTTTTCAATTGGGTTATTAGTTTCTTTTTTTCATACTAAGTTATAGAAGTTCTTTCTATATTTTGGAGATTGGCCCCTTATCAGATAAAGGGTTTGCATTATTATTCCATTTAATTGGTTGTCTTTTCCATTTGTAAATTGTTTCTTTGCTCTGCAGAAGATTTTCAGTTTGATATATTCCCGTTTGGCTACTTTTTTTGTTGTCCGAGTTATATGGTGTCATATATAAAGTAATTGCCAAGAACACTGTCATGAAGCTTTTCCTCTATGTATTTTTCTAGAATTGGTAGTGGCTTCAGGTATTACATTAAATTCTTAATCTATTTTAGTTGAGTTTTATGCATAATATAGTATAAGGGTCCAATTGCATTCTTTTGCAAGTGGATATCCAGTTTTACCATACAATTTATTAAAGAACTATCTTTTCCTCTTTGTGAATTCTTAGCACCCTTCTCAAAATTCAGTTGACCCTATATGCATGGATTTAAATATGAGCTATCTATTCTACTACCTTGGTCTATATGTCTGTCCTTATACTGGTACTATACTGTTTTGATTATAGCTTTGTAATATATTTTTAAATAAGGAAGTTTTATACCTCCAGCTGTGTTTTTCTTTCTCAAGATTGGTTCAGCAAATCATGGTATTCTGTGTTGTATATAATTTACAATTTCTTTCTATTTCTGTAAAAAATGTCTTTCATATTTTGATAGGTATTACATTGAATCTGTATATCACTTTGGGAAGTGTGGATATTTTATTAAAAAAAAAGTCTTCCAGTCCATGAATATGTATGCCTTTCAATTTAATTGTATATTCTTCAATTTCTTTCAGCAGTGTTTTGTAGTTTTTCTCCACTTTGATTATGCTTATTATTTTTTATTTATTTCCATATATTAAGAGGATACAGGGTTTTTGTTACATGAATGAATGCTGAAGTCAGGACTTTTAATATTTCTGTTACAGAATAGTGTCTATTATACCGGAAAGGTAAGTTCTTACCTCTCACCCTTTCCTACCCTCCCCCCATGCTTTGTTTCTAATGTTCTTCAGATTTCTTTGTGTCAAGTGCATACATCGTTTAACTCCCACCTATTAGTGAGAATGTGTGGTGTTTGTTTTTGCATTCCTGAGGTACTTCATCTAGGATGAATGCCTCTAATTCTATTAAAGTTGGTGCCAAAGATATTGTTATATTCCTTTTTATGGCTAAGTATTACTCCAAGTACTCCATGTTATGTGTGTGTGTGTATTCTTGTGTGTGTATATGTATACCGTGCTGTCTTATTCCACTCATGAATTGATTGACACTCAAGTTGAATATGTATCTTGGTAATTGTGAATTGTGCTGAGATAAACATTCAAGTACAAGTGTCTCTTTAATAAATTAACTTATTTCCTTTTAAATTTTAACTCTAATGTGGCATTGTTGGGAAGGGGGACCTAGTGGCAAGTGTTTGGGCCATGGAGTGGATCCCTCATGAATAGATTAATGCCTTCCAGCAAAGATGAATGAGTTCTTGCTCTCAAAAAATGAATTATCTCTCAGTGAGAGCTGGCTATTAAAAAGAGTTGAGCTTCCTTGGTTTCTCCTTCTTGCTTCCTATCTCACCATGTGATCTCTTTGCACATGCCCACTTTTCTTTCTCTCTCTTTCATGGGTTCATAATCCTGATTCCCCAAGCAGATACAAGTGCCTCATCTGGAACTTTTCAGCCATAAGAATAGTGAGTCATATAAACTTTTTTACTTTATAAATTTCCCAGCCTATCATATTCCTTCATGGCAAAATGAAACAGATTGAGCCATATTTCTTGCTTAATTTCTCTGGCTAAGACTTCCAACACTATGTTGAATAGAAGTGGTACAGGTGGGCATCCTTGCCTTGTTTCTAATATTAGAGGAAAATTATTCAGTTTTAATTTTTGAGTGTGATGTTAGCTGTAGACTTGTTATATATGACCTTTATTATATTGATGTACTTTCCTTCTAGACCTTGTTTTTCAGCTTTTATCATGAAAGGGTGTACTAATTTGTTAAATGTTCTTTCTGCATCTATTTAGTTAATCATGTAATTTATATCTTACTCATACAGGAAAAAAAAACACACCAATCAGTCCAGCCAGACATTTCAGAGGACCCTACTAAAACTTTCCCTCCCCAACAGAAATAACTTTTTTCTTCATTCACTCTGTTGAGCTGAGTGGAGGAGCTTATGCACCTGCCAGTGTAAGCAATGTCTCCATTCTCCCTGGTGGTTAAATCATGCTAGATCCATCAGAGCTTTAAGCCTGGCAAATAAGATGGATGTTTTGAAAATATTCCAGATAATTTGGAGCATTTAATTCACAGATCAACATTTTTCTTACCCAGGGAGAAGTTTAAATTGATATTTTTAGTCCAATCACTCTGTGCTGCATCATAGGGAAGAGCTATGATATCTACCAGTCCAAACTGCATTCTCTGTTCTTCCCTAGACAGCAAGACTGTGTTGGACACCTCAGAACTCCAAGACTGGTAAGACAGAAGTCAGTCTTGTGGGAGGCTCTTGGAAAAGTTGGGATATTGAACACATGAACTAATTTTTTTCTCTTTCCTTGGAGAAGCTTCAATCGAAGGATTCCCTTCCAGACAGAAGAGAATTATAATCATAGGGCTTCATCCTAGAGATACAAGCATGGTTGAACATATACAAATATATAAATATAATTCACCACATAAATATAAGTAAAAGCAAAGACCATATGATCCTCTCAATAGATGAAAAAAAGCATTTGATAAAATTCAGCATCTTTTTATGATAAGAATGCTTAACAAAATAGGCATAAAAAGGACTTACCTCAAAATGATAAAAGCCATATTATGACAAAACCACAGCTGGCATCATTCTGAAAGGGGAAAAATAGAAACCATTCCTGCTTAGAAATGGAACCACACAAAGTTGCTAACTATCACCACTTCTATTCAACATAGTGCTGAAAGTCCTAGCCAGAGCAATCACACAAGAGAAGGAAATAAAGGTATGAAAAGGGGACAGAAAAGGTAAAAAAATCACTCTTTGCTGATATGATCTTATATCTAAAAAATCCCAAAGATTATGCCAAGACACTCCTGGAATTGATAAATAAATTTAGCAAAGTCTCAGGTTACAAAATCAATGTACACAAATCACTATCATTATACATACCAACAACAGTCCAGTTAACAACTGAATCAAGGACTAAATACTATTGACAATAGCAACAAATAAAATAAAATATTTAGGAATATATTTAACTAAGGAAGTGAAAGACCTCTATAGGAAGAACTACGAAATACTGGGAAAGAAGGTGGCAGAGGGCATAAACAAATGGAAAAACATATCATGCTCAGGGACCAGCAGAATCAACATTGTTAAAATGTCCATACTACCCAAAGTGATCTACAGATTCAATGTAGTCCCCTTTAAAATACCAACATCATTTTTTTTGAAGATCTAGAAAAAAATAATTCTACACTTTGTATGGAACCAGAAAAGCCCCCATGTAGCAAAAACAACCTTAAGCAAAAAGAACAAATTGGAAAGCATCAATTTAACAGAATTCAAGCTATACTACAAGGCTATAGTAACCACAACAGAATGATTCTGTCATAAGAATAGAGACATTGAACAATGGAACAGGACTGAAAATCAAGATATAAAAACATCCTCATGTTATCATCTGATCTTTAACAAAGCAGATCAAAACATACACTGTGGAAAAGAATCCCTATTCAATAACTGGTGCCAGGATAACAGGATCTGCACCACTCACTTTTCAAAAAAATCAACTCATGATGAATAACAGACTTAAGCCTAACACATGAAACCATAAGAATTCTAGAATAAAATGTTGGAAAAACTCCTATAGACATCTGCCTAGCCAAAGAATTTTTAAAGAAGGCCCCCAAATAATTATGGCAATGACAAAAATAAATAACTAGTACCTGATCAAATTAAAAAGCTTCTGCACAGCCAAGGAACTATCATTAGAGTGAATATAAAACCTACAGAATGGGAAAAAAAAAAAAAAACTATTTGCATGCTACACATCCAATAAAGGGTTGATAATTAGAAACTATATAGAACTCAGGAAATTCAGCAAGAGACAAATCAACTCAATTAAAAAGTGGGCACAGGACATAAACTTTTCAAAATAAGATAATCTAATGGACAAGAAATGTGAAAAAATACTCAACATCTCTAATCATCAGGAAAATGAAAATCAAAACTACAGTGAGATACCACTTAACACCAGTGAGGATGGCTTTTATCAAACATTCCCAAAACAACATATTCTGATGTGGATGCACAGAGAAAGGAATGCTTATACATGGTTGGTGAGACTGCAAACTAGTACAACTTCTACTGAAAGCAGTATGGAGATACATCAAAGAACTAAAAGTAGGCCTACCATTTTATCCAGCAATCCTCCTAATGGGTATTTAACAAATAAAAAAAGACTTTTTATTTAAAAAAAATGACACCTGCACTTGAATGTTTATAGGAGCACAATTCATAATTGCAAAGATGTGCAAACAGCCAACTGCCCAACGATACATGAGTCAACTAATAAAATGTCATCTATGTGTACCATGGAGTATGACTCAGCCATAAAAAAGAAATGATGAACTAATACCATTTGTATTATCATGGGTGGAACTGGAGATCATTCTTCTAAATGGAGTATCACAAGAATGGATAAACAAACACCACATGTACTCACCATTAACTTGGAACTAATTGATCAACGCTAATGTGCACATATGGTAGGTGACATTCATAGGGTGTTGGGAAGGTTGGTAGGGGAAGGATGGGATGGGCAAATTCACCCCTAACAGATGTGGTGCACACTGTCTGGGGGATAGACGCACTTGTATCTCTGACTTGGGCAGTTCAAAAGCAATGTAGGTAACTAAAACGTTTGTACCCCCATACTACTCTATAATAAACAAATAAATTAGAAACAAAACAAGACCCGATTATGTGTTGTTTAGAAGAAACATACTTCACCTATGAAGACACACATAAACTGAAAATAAAGGAATGGAAAAAAGGTATTTGATATAAATATAAACCAAAAAAGAGCAGGAGTAGCTACAATTCTGTCAGGCAACATGCATTTCAAGAGAAAACCTGTAAAAAAGATACAGAGAATGTCAAATTATGACAAAGGGCTCAATTCAGCAAGGGACTATTACTATTCTAGATATATATGCACACAACACTGGAGCTCTCAGATGTAAAGTAAATGCTACCAGAGCTAAAGAGAGAGACTGACTACAATACAATAGTTGGCAAACTCAAACCCCACTTTCATCATTGGACAGTTCATCCATACAGAAAATCAACAAAGAAACATCAGAGTTAATCAGCACTATAGACCAAATGGACCTAAAAATATTTACAGAATGATTCATTCAACGGCTGCTGAATACATGTTCACTGCCTCAGCATATGGATCATTCTCAAGGATAGAGTATAAGATAGGAGATAAAATTTGTGAAATATTAAAAATAATTAAAATCATATCAAGTATTTTCTGTAACCACAATGGAAAAAAACTAGAAATCAATAACAAGAGGCACATTGGATGCTATACAAACACGTGGAAACTAAACAGTATTCTCCTGAATGATAAGATAATAAGAAAATTTTAAAAATTCTTTAAAAACAATGAAAATTAAAACACAACATACCAAAATCTATGATGCACCACAAAAGCAGTACTAAGTGGGAAGTTTAGAGTAATAAATGCCTACATCAAAAAAGTATAAAAACTTCAAATAAACATCCTAAAGATGGATCTCAAATAACTTGAAACAAATAGCAAACCAAACACAAAATTAGTAGAAGAAAGACTGGTGCAGAAATAAATACAATGAAATAAAAATAACAAAAAAAAATCAATGAAATGAAATGCTTTTAAGAAAGTATAAACAAAATTCACCAATCTTTAAACCAGATTCAGAAAACAATAAAGAAGGCCTAAATAAATAAAATCAAGATGAAAAAGAGTCATTAAAATTGATACTGCAGAAATTCAAAGAACCCTTAGAGACTACTACAAACAACTACATGTCCATAAATTAAATCTAATTGAAACATTACAAAAGTGACCAAAACATTTGTACCCCTGTAATACTTTGAAATAATAAAAAAGGAGGAAACATACTTAGAAACCTACTATTTCCAGCTCTGGCAATCACCATTCTACTTTGTGTTGATAAAAATTTGACTCAGGAGACTCAAGATGGCTGACTAGAGACACAGCTTGTCAGATCATCCCAGCAGAAGAGTTGAGGGTTGGATTGAGGAGAGCGGAGAGAGATTACTGCTCAGAAGTAGATATTAGGGACAGATATCAGAGGAGTCTACGGACACCATGAAGAGGAACTATGAAGTTGAAGGAGAGGAGGATAGAAAAGAGAAATCAGTGGTGAGAACAAAATGCAGGGAGTTCTGCAGACCAGTGAAAGTGGGAGTACCATGAGGGACCAGAGAGCTAACATCCCTGCATCTGGACACATCTGCTCTGCACCCGCTCCACCACTGGCATCCCAGATAGTAAGTTTGGCTTAATCCATTTGTAGCTGTGGCTGCACCCTCCCCATAGCAACTGTCAAAACATTTTGTGCTGAAAGACTTGGCTCCCCACAAAGGGGCTACACTCCCAGCTGAACCTGCCTCCGAGAGTGTAGCCACAGCTGTGGTGGCTAAGAAGCTCAGAGAGGAGGGCAGGACCCATACCCCCCAGATGGGAGAGCAGTACGGGGAGACTGTAGCCCCTTCTTCCACTATAGTAACCTCTAGAGTTTTCTGTGCCAAGTGACTTGTTTTCAGCAGAGGGGGTGCATTCCCATCTGACCTGTTTAGCGGCAGCCACAGTTTATGATCTTCAGGCCACAGGCATTTGGCATGTTCACATACTGATGGCTCAGACAGTGGAGTGGGGATACATAGGGGAGAAGTCCCTGTTCCAGAGGCAGGTGGCAAGAGAGAGTCTTACCCATTGGGAGGCAGTGGTGGACCACATGAGAGTAGGGGGCTATGAGCATGCCCCATCTCTTACTCCGCACCCTAACTAGAGAACCACCATACAGGAGTAGGCTGCTGCACTGAGACTGATTTTGCATAAGCACTGGTTCCCATGGAAACCGAATGCTTCTGACACTCTGGCTGAATCAGAGTAGTTGCCCGCCCCCCTCACATCAATGGAGAGGGAAGCTTGACTTAAGAGTCTCCTATGCCACCACTCCACTACTCCCTTTGTGGGATTGGCCCCCTGGCAGACATCTCTGTAGATAGAGGGGCCCATCTGCCTCACCTTGGGGTCTAGTGGTGGAAAAGGATTGCACAATTGGAAATTCCCCTATCTGCCAGCATAACATGGAGATGCATTCCAGTGGGTCTGACACATGAACCGTGGGGAAGTTGGACAGCTTATTTTGGGCAGAGAAGGAATGCATGCATACTGATCAGAGGAAAAAGTGCTGTGGAGTTCCAGGGATCAAGCAGAGAGGGCACATGCCCCAGCCCATGGTGAAACCAAGCTTATGGACAGGGACAGAAAAGTGTGGCTAAGGGTTTTAGCAATCACACAGACAGCCTCCCCCCCCCCCAAATGAGGAGCAGCCCTTCAGGCTTGGAGAGATAGCCCTGAACTCCATATCAGTGGCTCTTTCTAGCAGCTGAATAAGCAACCTCTGAGCCCCATAGAGACTCAGCAAAGCACCACACCCAGGCTGTCACACCACAGCTATGATCTATCTTGCTCCTCCCACCACCTCATGGGGAGCAGGGTCCAAGCATCCTCTGGTAGCTATAAGGCTCCTCCCAAAGCTAGGGACATTCATATATCCCACCTGGGGGAACAGAGCATACCACAGGCACAATAGATTACCTCAGTAACTGGCTTCTCTATGTAAACTACAATAAATGACAGCAGGAACAACCCCAAGTCTACAGGCCTCAGAATAAGAGAAGTTGATGATGTAACTCTCAGTATGAGGTCTGAGAACCCAGGGGGCTGCTGGTGTAAGTCCTGCAGTACGAAGCCCAGGGTGCCTGGAATTCTAATTCCAAGGAGAGTAGAAAACAAGTGTCCCTGCTCCAGGAGAGAGAGGGGAGAAGGGGGGGGGGGGCGGACTTATTTTCTCTGCTTTTTTTGTTCTATTTGGGCCCCCAGCAGATTGGGTGGTGTCCACCCATACTGAGGGCAGATCTACCCCACCTAGTCCATTCAGACTCACATGCCAGTGTCCTCTGAAAACACCCTCACAAACACACCCAGATATAACGCTTTACCAGTTTTCTAACGTTCCCCAATCCAATACCTAAAATTAATCAGTGCAATAGGTAAATCAATAGTTAATTTTATAGGGGGAAAAGAATGGGAGGGGAAAATAAATGTCACATAAATAATAAGAAGTGAGAATGGAGAAAGCCTGGATAAAATGGGAAAAAAATAATCTAGGAAAATGTCAATTACTAGAATGACCTAAAAAAGCATAAAATATTTAAATATGCCAATGACTGTAAAGACACTTTCTCAAATTTTCACTGAGTTGCTATTCTTAAAAAAGCATATCATGCTTAGATTGCTCCATGGCTAACTCCAATACTATTTATTAATAAATTGTTCCATAGCAATAACCACAGCAATGAAGCTTGAAAATTATATTTTTCTGAGTATAGCATAATTTTATACCAAACTCCAAAATAACATCATAATAAAAAAACATACTCATGAATAGCAAGCAAAATTCCTAAATAAAGTATTTGCAAATGCTATCTAGCCAAACATTAATAATAACAGCATAACAGCTAACATTTATTCAGTGATTACAATCTACTAGGTACTTTTCTAAGAGTTTTACATGTGTTTACACATTTAATTCTCACAATAGTTCTGTGAAGTGGGTACCATAATAATCTCCATTAATAGATAAAGAGACTGAAGCAGAGAGGTAAGGTAAATCGACTAGTCATTAAGTGCCAAAACAAAGACTCAAATCCAGGTACTCTGTTCTAGAGCTCAGAGTCCTAACCACTGTATCGCACTGTGTTCTGTGAGAATAACTCACAGAGAACAAATTGGGCTGTGTTCTGTGAGAATAACTCACAAAGAACAAATTAGGCTATTGTCACAATATGGAAAACATACTATATTAAGAAATCTATTAATAAATTTCTACTATTTTTAATAGATAAAATGAGAAAAATCATATAACTTCACTGTTACTTAAATGCTTTGGGGAAAGATTCAAAAAGGTTTAAGATACATTTTTTAAAAATTGCAAAAATGGAGTAAATGAGTACATTCTAAATATGATTTTTCACCTATCAAGCAAAAAGTCAAGAGGACACTTAATTGAGAAACACAGAGCAAAATTATGGAGTAAGATTTCCCAGCCCTAATTCCTTCCAAGAAACATCAATCTGAACGACTCTCCACACATGAAAATATATCCCCAGGAGCTAAAGAAAGCAGGTGAGAGATTTCAGCATTTGATTGTTTTAAACACAGAAATAAGAAAAGAGGCCTTGAGAAGGACAAGTTTCATGTTATTTGTGTCACCCCTCACCCAAAACCTAGCAGCACAATCTGAGACAGCGATAAGGATAAGCTCCTAGATGAGTGAAAGAGAATGAAGTAAACACCAGAATTTGCCTAGGACAACAATACCAAGCCTACCCCAGCACGACCCACGCAGGCCCCTGTGAACCCAGACTTTAGGCCTGTCCCACCATCAGGCGTACCCCAGCAGATCCTGGTTCAACACCTGCCTCAATGCTAGGCCAGATTCACACACCTGGCTTACCCCTGTGGCCCGAGGTTTTAGGCCTTTCCCAGTGGCCCTAACTCCAGGCCATCACTCATGGACCAAAAGTTGGGCTGGCCTAGTGGCCCCAGCAGCCCCAGCAGTCCCAGACTCAATTAAATGAAGAAGTAATGGAAGATTATCCACAATTAATTTAGATATTTAATTTTGCTGTTAATGTAGTACCCAATGCAATGAGGCTAAGCCAGGAAATGGAGGTGTAAGAATCCAAAAGAAGAAAGCAAAATATTATCTGTTTATAATATGGTATACATAAAATAGTCAAGGTGATCAAGGGAAATCTATTACAAACTTTCAGTTTTAAAATAACAAAGTAAAAAGAATTGTTATCTCATTGTCTTTCAGGAAACCTTACCCTATAAAGCAATCAAAAGAACATTAAAAAGTAACATAAACTTCCTCTTCAATAAAATTTAGAAATATCTATAACCCCAAAGCATAAGGGAATAGGATTCAAACGGAGTGGAAGTTAAATAGACAAGAGACACTGAGGTAAAACTCTCATGATTGATCTCAGGTAGAGCACAATTCTATGTGGCCAACACTAAAGGGAAGAGCAATAATCGGTTGATTACAGGAACAACTAACAAATAACAAAGCTAACAGTGGAAGCTTCTCTGAACCCAGATTGACAAGAAATTTGAGAAGCAGAGAGAGTGGATCTGAATAAAGAAACCAACAGGTAACATTGTTGGTAAAGGTAATGCAGGGTACAGAAGAGAAACATCATATGGATGCTTCTATAGTGTTGATACAGTGTCTACTGGTGAGAAGAAAAGACATAAGTACTAACTCTGAATCAGAACTCTTTTTTTTTTAATTTCAGCATATTATGGGGGTACAGATTTTAAGGTGTCAATAAATGCCCTTTCCCCACTCCCCCCACAAGTCTGAGTTTCCAGCATGACCATCCCCCAGATGATGCACATCTCACTCATTATGTATGTATACACCAGCCCCCCGCCCCCCTCCCCCCTGCCCAATACACTATTACTGTAGTACCTATGTGTCCACTTAGGTGCTGCTCAGTTAATACCAGTTTGCTGGGGAGTATATGTGGTGCTTGTTTATCCATTCTTGGGATACTTCACTTAGTAGTATGGGTTCCAGCTCTAACCAGGAAACTATAAGATGTGCTATATCACCGTTGTTTCTTAGAGCTGAATAGTACTCCATGGTATACATATACCACATTTTATTAATCCATTCTTGGATTGATGGGCACTTGGGCTGTTTCCACAGCCTTGCAATTATGAATTGTGCTGCTATAAACATTCGGGTGCAGGTGTCCTTTTTATAGAATGTCATTGGATCTTTGCGTAGATGCCCAGTAATGGGATTGCTGGGTCAAATGGTAGATTCACTTGTATCGCTTTAAGGTATCTCCATATTGCTTTCCACAGAAGTTGAACTAATTTGCAGTCCCACCAGCAGTGTAGGAGTGTTCCTCTCTCTCCACATCCACGCCAGCATTTGTTATTTGGAGACTTTTGGATAAAGGCCATTCTGACTGGAGTTAAGTGATATCTCATTGTGGTTTTGATTTGCATTTCCCTGATGATTAGAGATGGTGAGCATTTTTTCATATGTTTGTTGGCCATTCTCCTGTCTTGTTTAGAAAAATTTCTGTTCAAGTCCTAAGACCACTTTTTAATAGGGTTATTTGATTTTTTCTTGCGGATTTTCGTGAGCTCTAAGTAAATTCTAGTTATCAGCCCTTTATCGGATGAGTAGGATGCAAAAATTTTCTCCCATTCTATAGGTTGTCTGTTGACTTTCATGACTATTTCTTTGGCTGTGCAGAAGATTTTTAGTTTCATTATGTCCCATATATTTATTTTTGTTGCTGCTATGGTTGCCTTTGATGACTTCTTCATAAACTCGTTGCCCAGGCCGATGTCTAGGAGAGTGTTTCCAACATTTTCCTCTAGAATTCTAATAGTTTCATACCTTAGGTTTAAGTCTGTTATCCAGCATGAGTTGATTTTTGTGAGAGGTGAAAGGTGTGGGTCCTGCTTTAGCTTTCTACAAGTGGATATCCAGTTTTCTCCATACCATTTATTGAAAAGGGATTATTTTCCCCACCATATGTTTTTGTCTGCTTTGTCAAAGATTAGATGGCTATATGAGGATGGTTTTATATCAGGATTCTCAGATCTGTTCCACTGGTCAATATTCCTATTTTTGTGCCAATACCAGATTGTTTTAATTACTACAGCTTTGTAGTATAGTTTGATATCCGGCATATTAATACCTCCCATTTTGTTTTTGTTGCCTAAATTGCTCTTGATATTCGGGGTCTTCTTTGGTTCCATACAAAGCGTAAAATTATTTTTTCTATATCTGTGAAGAATGCTGATGGGATTTTAATAGGTATTGCATTGAATCTGTAGATCAGTTTGGGTAGTATAGACATTTTAATGATGTTGAGCCTGCACGATCCACGAGCACGGAATGGATTTCCATCTGTTTACATCCTCTGTTATTTCCTTTCTCGGTGTTTCATAGTTCTCCCTGTAGAGGTCTTTTACTTCCTTGGTTAAGTATACTCCTAGGTACTTTAATTTCTTTGTTGCTATTGTGAAGGGAATTGAGTCTTTAATTTGGTTCTCAATTTGATTGTTGTTGGCGTATATGAATGCCTCTGATTTTCGTGTATTAATTTTGTATCCTAAGACTTTACTAAATTCATTTATCAGTTCCAGGAGTTTCTTGGTTGAATCTTTGGGATTTTCTAAATATAATATCATATTATCAGCAAAGAGTAAAAGTGATCTCTTCTGCTCCTATTTGGATACCTTTAATTCCACTTTCCTGTCTGATTTCTGTAGCCAGGATTTCCAGCACTATGTTGAATAGAAGTGGAGATAATGGGCAGCCTTGTCTGGTTCCAGTTCTAAGTGGGAATGCTGTCAATTTTTCCCCATTCAGTATGATGTTGGCTATGGGTCTGTCATATATGGCTTGTATCATTTTTAGGTATGTCCCTTCTATGCCTATTTTCTTAAGTGTTCGTATCATAAAAGGGTGTTGAATTTTGTCAAAACTTTTTCTGCATCTATTAAAAGAATCATGTGGTCTTTGTTTTTACTTTTGTTTATGTGGTGAATTGCATTTATAGATTTACATATGTTGAACCATCCCTGCATCCCTGGGATGAAGCCCACTTGGTCGCGATGGATTATTTTTTTGATAAGCGTCTGGATTCGGTTAGTTAAGATTTTGTTGAAAATCTTTGCATCTATATTCATTAGGGATATTGGTCTGTAGTTTTCCTTTTTTGTTGCATCCTTTCCTGGTTTTGGTTTCAGAGTAATATTCGCTTCATAAAAGGTGTCGGGGAGGTTTCTGATCTTCTTGATGTTGTGGAATAGTTTCTGCAAGATAGGTACTAGTTCTTCTTTGTAAGTGTGGTAAAATTCGGGTGTGAAGCCATCTGGACCAGGACTTTTCTTTTTAGGGAGATTTTTAATTCCTGTTTCTATTTCAGCTGTTGAGATTGGTCTGTTCAGGGAATCTATTTCTTCCTGGTTGAGCCTAGGGAGACTGTGTGTTTCTAGAAATTTGTCCATTTCCTCCCCATTTTCCAATTTGTGTGAATAAAGATTTTTGTAGTACTCATAAATTATATCTTGTATCTCTTTGGGATCAGTTGTGATATCTCCTTTTTTGTTACTGATGGAGCTTATTAGAGATTTCTCTTTTCTGCTTTTCATTAGCTTAGCCAGTGGTTTGTCAATTTTGTTAATTTTTTCAAAGAACCAACTATTTGTTTTATTAATCTCCTGAATAGCTTCACGGCTTTCAATATCATTTAGCTCTGATTTGATCTTGTTGATTTTACTTCTTCTGCTGGGTTTGGGGCTGGTCTGTTCTTCTTTTTCCAGCTCTTTGAGTCATTTAATTAGATTGTCTATTTGTGATCTTTTTGACTTTTGGTTATAGGCATTTATGGAGATAAACTTTCCTCTCAGAACTGCTTTATCTGTGTCCCAGAGAATTTGAGAGCTTGTCTCTCCATTGTCGTTTTGTTCATAGAATTTTTTTTATTTCCATCTTGATTTCTTCATTTAGGAAGTAATCATTTAGTAGGAGGTTGTTTAATTTCCATGTTTTTGTGTAGAAATGTGAGTTTCTGTTACGGTTGATTTCTACTTTTATTCCACTGTGATCTGAGAAGATACATGGTATGATTTCTATTTTTTTTAAATTTCTTGAGGTTTACTTTGTGTCCTAGGATATGGTCAATCTTAGAGAATGTCCCATGTGGTGATGAGAAGAACGTATATTCAGTGGATTTTGGGTAGAATGTCCTGTACATGTCAGTCAGACCCAATTGCTCTAGAGTTTTGTTTAAGTTCATTATTTCTTTATTAATTTTCTGTTTTGAGGATCTGTCTCATGCCGTCAGTGGGGTGTTGAAATCTCCGGTGATTATGGAGTTGCTATTAATCCATTTGCTTATCTCCAGTAAGGTTTGCTTTGTGAATCTGGGTGCACCTAATTTGTGTCATATATATTTAAAATTGTTATCTCTTCTTGTTGAAATGTGGCCTTCACCATTATATAATGACCTTCTTTGTCTTTCACTACTTTTGTTGGTTTAAAATCTAAATGGTCCGAAATTAGAATTGCCACGCCAGCCTTCTTTTGGCTTCCACTTACTTGGAATACTGATCTCCACCCTTTTATTTTTAGTCCATATGCATCCTTGCAGGTTAGCTGTGTATCCTGAAGACAGCATATACTTGGCCTGTATTTTCTTATCCATTCAGCCAGCCTATGTCTCTTGAGTGGAGAGTTTAAGACATTCACATTTATTGAGAGAAATGATAGGTGAGGTAGATTACTGTTCATTCTGTTGGGTTGGATGTTGTTGCTATGATTTCCGTCTTGAGCCATTGTAGTATCTTGCCTTTAATCTTTGGGTTTTGGTTGTTTTAATATCCGTGGGTTATTATTATGGTGTTCCGTGCATAATGCTGTTTTGAGTACTTCTTGTAGGGCTGGTCTTGTCTTGGTGAATTCTCTGAGCCTTTGCTTGTCTGAGAATGTCTTTATTTCTCCTTCATATAGGAAGCTTAGTTTTGCAGGGAATAAGATTCCAGGCTGGGCATTGTTTTGTTTCAGAAGAGTGAGAATGGGGCCCCAGTCTCTCTTTGCTTGTAAAGTCTCATTAGTGAAGTCTGATGTTATTCGAATTGGCTTTCCCTTGTAAGTTACTTGCTTCTTTCGTCCTACAGCTCATAGAAGGGCCTCTTTAGTTGATATTTTGGTCAGTCTGATGACTGCATATTGTGACGTCTTCCTATTTGCATTGAATCTCCCAGGGGTCCTCTGAGCTTCTTGAACTTGTGTATTGAGATTATTAGCAAGGCCTGGGAAATTTTCCTCTATTATATCTTCAAATATCTTGTCCAACCCGTGCGTGTTGTCTTCTTCTCCTTCTGGTAACCACATGACCCTCACATTAGGTTTCTCCACATAATCCCACAGCTCTTGTAGGCTTTGCTCTTTTCTCTTGTTTCTCTGCTCTATTTCTGTGACTCATTTATTTAATTGGAGGGTGTTATCTTCAATCTCTGAGATACTTTCTTCTGTTTGGTCTACCTTGTTCTTGAGACTTTCCACTGTATCCTGTAGTTCCCTGACTTGATTCTTCATTTCCAGGAGTTCGGTTAAACTTTTCTTCATTGTGTCTATTTCTTTAGTGAACTTTTTTTCTAGATCCTGGAGGCTTTTTGTCATTTCTTTGTGCTGGGTATTGAGTTGTTCTTGCAGGTCAGTGAGTGTTCTTATGATCCACATACGAAATTCCTCTTCTGTCATTTTGGTTGCCTGATTTTGGTTGGTGTCCGTTTCTAGGGGGCTGGGGCTCCTCTTTAGGGGTGTGTTTTCCGATTGGTTCTTCATATTTCCTGAGTTCCTTCGCTGATTTCTTCCCATGTCGATCAGTTGTTGTCTCTTTTCTTTAGGTTTTTGTTTGGGTATTCACATGCCTTGTTTAGTTTCTGAGCCAGTAGGTGGTGTCTGTGGGTGAGATTCGACCACTCCCTGTATAATGAGTCAGTAGGTGTCGTGGAAAGGGTGTGCAGGATGGTCTCCCTGTCAGTAGGTTGCGCTTGCTTGGAGGAACAGGCTACGCTGTTGTTTCTGTGTCCTGTTATCAGCTCTTGTTCTGGAAGAGAGAACTCTAGTGCCTCAGGTGGTGGGTGGGGCCCTGGGACTTCCAGGTGTGTCATTTTCTCCCCTTCAGTCAGGACTGGTCTAGGGGAGAGTCTGGGCTTAGCTGAGTTGGGTAAGCCCGCCCTCAGGCACCACCAATGTCGTCAGCAGGGGTCAAAGTTCTGTTCTCTGCTTCCAGGCAAAGCTGACAGGGAGGGGCTGGAATAGCCCCGCTCAGTCAGAGAGTCTGTGTGTGGGGCTGGGGCTGTCTGGGACCAGCAGTCTGGAGCGGGCCTGGCCTCTTTCCACCATCCCCAACTCCACGGCTACTCCTGGGCCTCTTTCAGGAGGCCATACCACACGCCACCAGGCCTCCCCGGGCTGTGATGCCGGCAGGGAGGTTCCCTGCGCAAGAACGCCACCTGGGCTGGGCCCACGGTCTCCCTTTGTGGGGAGGCTTGCCCTCTAGGACGCTGATCTGCCCCTGAAGGCACACACACCTCAGCAGGCTGTTCAGGTATATCCCTTCTGTGCCTCGGGCAATGCGAGCCCTGGGTGCACGGGATGTGGTCTGCAGGTCTGACCTCTGGGTCCCAGAGTTCAAACTTTGTCCCCACCAGGGAGACAAGTGCCTATCCCAATTCACCCACAGGGAGGTCAAGCTGGGTCTATGTCTCTCAGCCTCAGGGTCTGCCCCGTTCTCCTGGGATCACCGTGCCAGCAGCACCTGGCAGGGCTTTAGGGCAGAAAGCTCACAGTCTGAGTTCCCCTTAGTCAGCTGTTATAGGGCCCCAAAAGGGAAGGTCCCATTCCCTGGAGGTGCCTCCGGCTGGTGGCTATATTGTTTGTCTGTCTCTCTGGGCAGCCGCGAGTAGGGTTGGGGGAGGGGAGGAGGAGGCTATATGGCGTCTGCCTCGCGGCTCGGGTCTGTGCACATGGAGGTGCCCCGAAGGATTTGGGAGCCTGGGGCCTCATCCGCTACTGGCTTACCGCTCACTGGCGGCAGTTGTCGCTGAGCTGATGTCCGCAGGTCCCTCCGCTTGCTGGGGAGCCCACCAGCAGTCCGGGATGCAGGGGAGGGGAAATGGTAGATCCACCTACCCTTCCCGCTGGTCTCTGGGCTGCTCCGGGGGTCCCAGCTTCCAGTTCTCCTCTGCGACCTCCTCCTGTGGAGTCTCCCGTCGTCTCAGGTACTCCTCCTGCCAACCTTCATCCGATATTGGCTCGTCTTCTTGCTACTTTCTTCTAATTTCTGCTAGAATCTGTCTTTTCTTCAGAGACTCTCTGTCTGGCGGTGTTTCTCATCTGCCATCTTCTGGGCAGGTCTCCTGAATCAGAACTCTTAATCATAAGAGGATTCTTACTTGCTAGCATATAACATGATCTTGTCCCCTCCTTCACATCAACTTTCTTCTAATAGCAAGTCTAGAATAATTCACACAAAGATAAATAAATATATTTATATATTCATATACATACAAATATATATATTATATGCTTATGTATGTGTATATATATATATGTATATATATACAAAATGTCTACACAGAAAAATAAATAGATCTATATACCTTTAACCAAGTAACTAATCTTCTGGAGATATTTCTTATAAATATAGTCACAAAGTAAACAATGGTATATAGGCAAATATTTACACAGCAGAAAAGAGACTAAATGGCCATAAATTGTGGAATAATTAAATAAATTATGATATATCCATATAATGGAATGAGTAAGTACCATATGGATATATATATAGAAACAAAATTCAATGAAAAAAGCTGTACACAGTATCTGTGTGCATGTGTATGTTTGTGTGTGTGTGTGTGTGTGTGTGTGTGTGTGTGTGTATATATATATATATATAATATACATATCGGGACATTGAGTATTATATTAGCTATAGCCTTGCCTTTATTATGTTGAGGAACAGGCCGCCATCCTTGATGGACATGTAATTCTATATATACACAGTAACCAACTTACAATAGATTCACTTAATATTTCTGAATTTTATGATGATTTTATAGGGGTATTAAATGCATTTTGACTTAGAATATTTTCTATCTTATGATGGGTTTATTGGGACATAAATCCATCATAAGTCAAGGAGCATCTGTGCCTAATTTGTTCAGAGTTTTTGTATTGACAGGATGCTGAATTTTATCAAATTTTTACCATCTATTGAGTTAATTGTTTTTAATTGATCCTGTTTATGTGGATGAAGAAAAATATATTAATTGATTTGTGTATCTTGATCCATCCTTGCAACCAAGAGATAAATCCCACTTAATCATTGTCTATGATTCTTATAATATGTTGTTAAATTTCACTTTGATAACATTTCATTGAGGATTTTTGTATCTATATTCATCAGGGATGTTGGCCTATAGTTTTCTTTTCTTTTGGTGTCTTTGTCTGGCCTTGGTGTTTGGGTAAAACTGGTCCTGTCAATCTAGTTCAGAAGTGTATACTCCCCATTAGTTTTTGAAATCACTTAAGAATGCTTGGTATTATTCTTTAAACATTGATAGAATTCACCAATGATACCATCTGGTCCTGGGATTTTCTTTGATGGAAGACATTTTTCACTGATTCAATCTCCTTATTTTTTTTATGGTTTCTTTTTTTATTACTTCAGCATATTATGGGGGTACAAAGGTTATGTATATTGCCCATGGTCCCCTCTCCCCTTGAGTCAGAGCTTCAAGCGTGACCATCACCCAAACGTTGTCCATCTCACTCATTATATTTGTATATACCCATCCCCTACTCCCCTCTCCCACCTGCCCAATACCCAGTAAATGTTATTCCCATATGTCCACTTAGGTGTTGATCCGTTAATACCAATTTGCTGGTGAGTACATGTGGTTGTTTTTCCATTCTTGAGATACTTCACTTAGTAGAATGGGTTCTAGCTCTATCCAGGAAAATGCAAGAGGTGCTATATCACCATTGTTTCTTAAAGCTGAATAATACTCCATGGTATATATATATATATATACCACATTTTATTAATCCACTCATGTATTGATGGGCACTTTGGTTGTTTCCACAATCTCTTTATTTTTATTGATCTGTTCATATATTGTAATTTGTCATGATTCAGGCTTATTAGGTTGTATGTTTCTAGGAATTTATTCATTTCTTCTAGGTTATCCACTTTGAGGGCATCTAATTGTTCATTGTAAACTCATCTCTCTCTTTTTTGTTTTCTGTTGGATTAGTTGTAATGTGTCTCTTTTTTTCATTTCTGGTTTTATTTGAGTCTTTTATTTTCTAGTTTAGCTAAAGGTTTGCCAACTTTATCTTTAAAAAATAACTTTTAGTTTTTTTTTTAATTTTTTATTGTTTTTATATGCTCTATTTCCCCAAGGAAGACATACAAATAACAACAAGCATATGAAAAGATGCTCAGTGTCATTAAACATGAGGGAAGTGCAAATCAAAATGACAAGGAGATATCATCATACTCATGTTAGGATGGCTATTATCAAATAAACAAAAGAAATGTTAGTGAGAATATGGAGAAATTAGAACCCTTGCACATTGTTGGAATACAGTGGTGCAGCAGTTACAGAATGCAGGATAGTGGTTACTCTGTAAATTCAAAATAGAACTGTCATATATAATATAGCAATCCCACTTATAGGCATTCATCTAAAAGCATATAAATGAGGATCTCAAAGAGATGTGAGCACCCCAATGTTCATTGTTCACTATTCACAATAGCCAAGATGTGAAAAAAACATAATGTCTATAAACAGATGAATAGATAAAGAAAATATGTTATACACATACAATGTAATATTATTCAGCCTTAAAAAGAGGAACATCTGCAATATGTGACAACATGAATGCGAGTTGAGGACATTGTGTTAAGTAAAATAAAACATTTACAGAAGGACAGATACTACATGATTCTACTTATATGAGGTGTCTTAAATAGTCAAGCCCATGAAATCAGAGAGCAAAATAGTAGCTACCAGAGGCTTAATGGAAGGAGCAAATAGGAATTTTCTAATAAATGGGCATACATTTTCAATTATTTAAAATCAATAAGTGGTAGAGATCTACTGTACAACATTGTGCCTATAGTTAGCAATATCATATTGCACATTAAAATTTTAAGAATGCAGATTTCATCTTAAGTGTCCTTATCACAATACAATAAAATTTTAAAAACCCCCAAATTCTTAAAAACAAATAAGAAAAACCTGGAGCCAAAATAGGAAATGAAAATGGACATTAACTGATCATTCTTTCAAATAAAAAAATAACTGCAATTATATTAAATTTAATATCTATTATAAATTTTAAAAAATCAAAGAAAATAATACATTTTTTACTCAATAGATTGGCAAATGTCAAAATAGTAACATGGTAGGCAATACTGCACACTATCCCAGTTGCTATTTAACATTGTATTAAAAATCTCAACCAATGCATTTAGGCAAATATGTGTGTGTGGGTGCATACAAGTTTGAAAGGAAGAAAAGAAAATGTCATCCTTTTTCATGATGTGATTAGTTACCTGAAAAATCTGCAAGAATCATTCTATACAATTAGATTTATAAGCATCCTGAAAGATAAAATAGGTCAGGAAACAGGCATTGGGACTCTGAAATTTGTTTTATGGAGGTATTGTAAAATAGTTGACCTTCTTTCAAATACAATTTTCCTATTTTTCCTCATATATGCGTGTGAGGAATGAGAAATTCCTCATATATACATATATGTATATAATACATATGAGGAATATATGTATTTTATATATATATATATTAAGACATACATTGTAGTGATTTCTATTGTAGTCAAAAACAGAAACAAAGTTAACATCCATCATGAGGGAAGCAGTGAAAATAGTGAAATATACTTTGTTATCTTACTATGATGTGTGGTACATTGAATAATGCCCCCCACGGTGTCCACTCTGTAATCCCGAACCCTATGGATATTTTACCTTATATAGCAAAAGGGTCTTTGAAGATGAAATCAAATTAAGGATTTTGAAATTGAAAGATTATCCTGTATTATTCATGGGGTCCTAATATAATCATCAGTGTCCTTCTATGGAAAAATATGGCGAGAGTTACTACTATAGAAGAGAAGTCAATAAAATGGTGAAAATACCGATTGGAGTGATGAGAGGGAGGGGCCACAGATCAAGGAATAAAAGCAGTCACTAGCAGCTGGAAAAAAAACAAGGAGATTCTCCCTTTGTGTTTCCAGAAAGAACCAGGCCTGCCAAAATGTTGAATTTATCCCAGTGAAACTGATTTTATACTTCCGAACTCCCAGTACTGTAAGAAAATAAATGTGTGTTATTGTAAACCACAAAGTTTGTGGTAATTTTTATAACAATACGAGCTGGAATACTATATAGACATTTACAAGTTGGGGCAGATATGTATCTGTTGATGTGATTTAGCTCTAAAATATACTTGGTAAAAATTAAAAAAAAAAAAAAACAGAAAACAGAGAGAAAAACATGGAGTGGTGGATATTATGCTAGCATTTTTGTAGGAATGGATGTATTTTTATATATGCAAAAAACACGTGTATATGTATAGATTATCTCTGGAAGAAATGCACAAAAAATGTAGATAATAGTTTCCCCAGGGGAGGTTGAACTAGGGGGACCAAGGTCAGTAGTTGCAGATCTACTTTTCCCTTTGTTCTCTTGTGAAATGTTTGATTTGTTTTTGGCATATTCATATGTTACTCTTTTCACAAATAAAGAACTCGACTTATAATCTTAAAAGATTAAAGGTCACAAAAATGCTGTTAAGTTTTTGATTGTGGTATTATTGAATGTATAGATTGATGTGTGTGAGAGTTCACATCTTGAAAACATTGCCTTTTCCTACAGGAATATATTATGTCTTTCTACTTATTAGGTCAGTCATCTTTTAATTCCTTCAGCAAAAGTTTGAGATTTCCTTAATCTCTAAGTCACACACAATTTCTGTTACTTATATCATTAGTTACTTGTTGTTTTATTAATATTTTAAATGGAATATAATGTTGAAATAAAACTATATTTATTTCAAATTCTTTCATTCTTATTTCTTTTGCTTCAATTGTTGTTACCCAGGAATTTCAGTATGATATGAAAAAGAAGCAGGGAGTGTGAGAATTTTTGTCTTATTCTGGCATGAATGACAGTCACTTTGTATATCCTTGTTATAGATTTTTGGTAGATGTATTTTATACATTTCAGGAATATCTAGATTGCTAAGAGTTTTTATTAAGGGCATTTTTTTTTTTTTTTACTAAATGCTATCCTCTGCTTTTATTTTATTTATTTATTTATTTATTTTAGAATATTACAGGAGAATAAACACTTTGATTACATACATCGTCTTCGCACTACCTGAGTCAGAGCTACAAGTGTGCCTATCCCCCAGACAGCATGCACAACACCCATTAGGTGTGAATTTACCCATACCCTCTTCCCCCTCCCATCTGCCTGACACCTGATGAATGTTACCTCCATATGTGCACATAAGTGTTGATCAATTAGTACCAATTAATGGTGAGTACATGTAGTGCTTGTTTTTGCATTCGTGTGATACTTCACTTAGAAGAATGGGCTCTAGCTTCATCTAGGATAATACAAGAGTTAGTTCACCAATATTTGCAGCTTAGTAGTACTCCATGGTATACACATATCACATATACCACTCATGTATTGATGGAAACCTGGATTGTTTCCACATCTTAGCAATTGTAAACTGTGCAGCTATAAACATTTGAGTACAGATGTCTTTATTATAGACTACCTTTCACCATAGCATCAAAGAAAAGAAAATACTTAGGAATATGTTTAATTAAGGCGGTGAGAAACCTGTAAAGTGAGAACTATGAAACACTGAGAAAAGAAATTGAAGAGGGTCTAAACAAATGGAAAACCATACCATGCTCGTTGATTGGCAGAATCAATATTCTTAAAATATCTATGCCACCCAAAGTGATCTATAGATTGAATGCTATCCCTATTAAAATATCAAAATCATTTTTTACAGATTGAGACAAAATAATTCTACGTTTCATACTGACCCAGAGAAGACTCTCTATAGCCAAAGCTACCTTAAGAAAAATGTGTTCTGCTTTCATTTATTTGGTTGTGTAGTTTTTTTGTTTAACCTCTCAAAGGTAAATTAATGATTTTTTTTAATTTCAGCATATTATGGGGGTACAAATGTTAAGGTTATGTACATTGTCCTTGCCTTTCCTCCCCCCTTGAGTCAGAGCTTCAAACGTCTCCATGCCCCAGACAGTGTGCATCACACTCACTATGTATGTATATACATATCCCCCCACCCACCTCCCACCTGCTCGACACCCAATATTTTTTTTAACATTTTGATTACATTTAATGTCTTTGCCTTTCCCTAGCAATGGTTAGATGTATGCCCCTCCACTCCACAATGTTCACCACATCCCTAAGATGGGAGACTACCGCCCCAACCCCTAAATCCCTGGTGAACACCACCACCCTTTGAGCACCATAGCGTTAATCAGTCAGTACCAATTTGATGGCGAGTATATGCGGAGCCCATTTTTCTGATCTTGTGTCAACTCACTTTGGATAATGGTCTTAAGCTTAATCTAGGATAATATAAGCAGTGATAGCTCGCTGTTGCTTCTTAGAATGGAGTAATATTCCATTGTAAACATATACCAAATTTTAATAATCCACTCATGAATGGACGGACACTTGGGATGTTTCCATGTCCATGCAATAGTGAATTGTGCTGCCATAAACATTCAGGTGCAGATGTCTTTATAACAGAATGTCTTAATGAATTTATTTTATGTTACACTATCTTTCATTCCTAACAAAAACAGCTACTTGATTATGTTATAGCATCTTTTCATTACTAAAAAGTAAAACAACTTTGTTATACTTTACATACTACTAAATTTAGATTTCTAATATTTCATTTAAGATGTTTCCATCTATGATCAGAAGTGCAATGTTTACTTCCTATATTAACCCTTTTCAGATTTCAAACTCTTCTAGATTAAAAAATGTATATCCCTTTTTCATTTTAATGAAAGAAAAATTTACTTTTTAAATTTTAACTGAAACAATTTCAATTAAAGATATTTTTTTCTTTTTCTGAATATTTACCAATATTGACCTGTAATGTCACCTGGGTCTGAAGCTTATAGGATCATCTTTTTAACTGCAGATTATCGATTTGATTTCTTTAGTATTTATAGACATATGCATGTATTCTAAATTTTCTTTAGTCATTTTTGATAGTTTGTGTGGTTCATTTCAAATTTTCTAAAATTTCCAAAAACAATTTAAAAAATTCTACTGTGTTTAATAATGTCTCTTTGAATTGTCAGAATAATTTTGTCCTGTATCTCTTTTTAATTTTCTTTTTATTTTAGCAAATTATGGGGGTACAAGTGTTAAGGTTACGAATATTGCCCATGCCCCTCCCCACTCAAGACAGAGCCTCCAGGGTGGTGATCCCCCAAACGTTGCACATCTCCCTCATTATATTTGTATATACCCATCCCCTCTTCCTCCCTCCCAATGGCCCGACACCCGATAAATGGTATTCCTTTATGTCCACTGCAGTGTTGATCCCTTAATACAAATTTGCTGATGAGTATATGTGCTGCTTGTTTTTCCGTTATTGAGATACTTCACTTAGTAGAATGGGTTCCAGCTATATCCAGGAAAATACAAGAAGTGCTATGTCACCATTGTTTCTTAAAGCTGAATAGTACTCCATGATATACATATACCACATATTATTAATCCACTCATATATTGGTGGGCACTTGGGTTGTTTCCACAACTTTGCAATTGTGAATTGTGCTGCTATAAACATTCAAATGCAGGTGTCTTTTTCATAAAGTGACTTTTGATCTTTTGGGTAGATGCCCAGTAGTGGGATTGCTGAATCAAATGGTAGATCCACTTGTATCACTTTAAGGTATCTCCATATTGCTTTCCACAGAGGTTGCACCAGTTTGCAGTCCCACCAGCAGTGTAGGAATGTTCCTATCTCTCTACATCCACGCCAGCATTTATTGTTTGGGGACTTTTTGATAAAGGCCATTCTCACTGGAGTTAAGTGATATCTTATTGTGGTTTTGGTTTGCATTTCCCTGATGATTACAGATGTTGAGAAATTTTTCTTATGTTTCTTGGCCATTATTCGGTCTTCTCTTGAGAAGTTTCTGTTATGTCCTTTGCCCATTTTTTGAAAGGGTTGTTTGATTTTTTCTTGCTGATTTTCCTGAGTTCTAAATAGATTCCAGTTATCAGCCCTTTATTGAATGTTTAGCTTGCGAAAATTTTCTCCCATTCTGTGGGTTGTCTGTTTGCTCTCTTGACAGTTTCTTTGGCTGTGCAGAAGCTTTTTAATTTGATCAGGTCCCATTTACTTAACTTTGTTGCTGTCGTGATTGGCTTTGAGGTCTTCTTCATAAATTCTTTGCTTAGGCCAATGTCTAGAAGAGTATTTCCAACATTTTCCTCTAGAATTCTAATAGTTTCACACCTAAGGTTCAAGTCTGTTACCCAGAATGAGAAGATGGCTTCACAACCGAATTTTACTACACCTATAAAGAAGAACTGGTGCCTGTGCTGCAGAAATTATTCCACAACATTGAGAAAGATGGAAACCACCCCAGCACCTTTCATGAAGCGAATATAACCCTGATACAAAAACCAGAAAATGATGCAACAAAAAAAGAAAACTACAGACCAATATTCCTTATGAATATAGATGCTAAAATTCTCAACAATATCTTAGCCAATCGAACCCAGGTGCTTGCCAATAAAATAATCTGTCACAAACAAATGGACTTCATCCTTGGGATGCAGGGATAGTTCAACATACACAAATCTATAAATGTAATTCACCATCTAAACAGAAGCAAAAACAAAGATCATATAATGCTCTCACTAGACGCAGAAAAAGCATTTGACAAAATTCAACACCCTTTTATGATAAGAACGCTCAACAAAATAGGCATAGACAGGGCTTACCTAAAAATGGTACAAGCCATATATGAGAAACCCACAGCCAATATTATACTGAATGGGGAAAAATTTAAAGCATTGCCACTTAAAACTGGAATAAGACAAGGTTGCCCACTGTCTCCATTTCTATTCAACATAGTTCCGGAAGTCCTTGCTACAGCAATCAGACAAGAGAGTGGAATTAGGGCATCCAAATTGGAGCAGAAGAGAAAAAACTCTCACTCTTTGCTGGTGACATGATATTATACCTAGAAAACCCCAAGGATTCAACCAAGAGAGTCCTTGAATTGATAAATGAATTTGGTAAAGTTTCAGGATACAAATTCAATACACAGAAATCAGAGGCATTCATGTACGCCAACAACAGTAAAAGTGAGAACCAAATCAAAGACTCAATTACCTTCAAAATAGCAACAAAGAAAATAAAGTACCTAGGAATATATTTAAATAAGGAGTTAAAAACCTCTACAGGGAGAACTATGAAGCACTGAAGAAGGAAATAGCTGCGTATGTAAACAGATGGAAGAATACACTATGCTCATGGGTAGGCAGAATCAACAGTGTTAAATGTCTATACTACCCAAAGTGACCTACAGAGTTAATCCAATCCTTATCAAAATACCATCATCATTTTTCACAGATATAGAAAAAATAATTTTATGCTTCATATGGAACCAGAGAAGACCCTGTATAGCAAAATCTATCCTAGGCAATAAAAACAAAATAGGAGTTATCAACTTACCAGACTTCAATATACTAAAATGCTATAGTAATTAAAATAGCTTGGGATTGGCACAAGAACAGGGACATTGACCAGTGGAACCAAACAAAGAACCCAGATATAAAACCATTCTAATATGGCCAACTAATCTTCGACAAAGCAGACAAAAACATACACTGGGGAAAATAATCCTTATTTAATAAATGGTGTTGGGAATACTGGTTTGCCACATGTAGAAGACTGAAACAAGACCCAGACCTTTCACCTCTCACAAAAATCTCCTCTATAGTCCTGTAGCTTCTCTATTGTGTGTGTTTTCAAATATAGATGTTAGTGTTTGTTGAATCTATTTTTAAATTTATTCCCTATTAATTTCTGTTGTTATCTCCTATTTCTGTGAGTTTCTTGTGTTATTCTCTTTCTCCTTTCTAAAGTGAAACAATTATCTCATTAATTTTTGGTCATTTTAGTTTGTTTTATAATACATGCATTTGTAAGCACATTTTTCCATTAAGTATTTTGGTAGCATGCTATGAATTTTGATATGTAATGTTTTCGTTCTCTTCCAGCTCTTAATGTTTTCTAATTTCCAGCATGATTTTTTATTTGATTCATATGTGGTTTATTATTTCTAAATATTTTTAATTATTTATTATAATTAATTTATAATTATAATTTATAATTAATTTAATTATTTATAATATTAATTTCTAAATAATTTCTAATAATTTTCTAAATAATTTTTATTATACATCTAAGCATTCATTATAGATTTTTCATGTATACTGTACTAAGAGACTGCGATTTATGTAATTGGATTTTTTTACATGCATTCAACATATCTTTGGCACATAGTAGACAATACATTTTTGTTAGTTTCAAATGTTCTTTAAAAATATATTCTGTATATGTTGCTTAAAGCAAATTTGCTGATCTTGTGGTTCAAGTATTAAGTACCCTTAGCAATTTATCTTCTTGATTTTCAGTTTCTGAATGAAGTGAGTTAAGTTCTCCCTCATTCACTGGTTATTTCTTGGTTTTCATGGAGCTACCATAGGGGCAGTCAATCCATATGTCATTCCTTTGTGAATTGATTTACACAGTGGGAGGCTAATTGTATGGGTATCATTGTAATAGATATTTCATGGTGCTATGTTGTAGGGTGAATCATGCCCACCAATTTATATGTTAAAGCCCTAACCTCTAGGAATTTAGAATGTGTC
This sequence comes from Mirza zaza, assembly GCA_008750895.1. Lineage (NCBI taxonomy): Eukaryota > Metazoa > Chordata > Mammalia > Primates > Cheirogaleidae > Mirza > Mirza zaza. The sequence continues at coordinate 67,080 of VSMD01115505.1, read as the reverse complement.
TGTGTTTTAAGATAATACCTTTAAAAATGTGACTAAATTAAAATGAGGCTGTTAGGGTGGAGCCTAATCCAATATGACTGGTGCCCTTATAAGAAAGGAGCTTAGGACACACAGAAAGATGCAAGGAGCACATGCACATAGTGGAAACACCATGTGAGAATATCCCAAGAAGGTAGCCATTTGCAAGCCAAGGGGAGAGGTCTCAGTATGCTCCAAACCTGCTGAAACCTTGATCATGATCTAAATTTCTGGTGTTTAAGACACCCAGTCTGTGGTATTTTGTTGTGGAAGCCATAGTAAACTAATACATGTTGAACAAAGAAGGGAATGTGTGGGTAGCAAATCCTAATTAAAATCTATGTCTAGATATGAATATAAACAGCATTGGTTGCTGCTGCTGGCATATTGGTTTATCGATGGTGGTAGACACTATGTCTGCTTAGGTGAGGAAAATCCCATGTTTTTAAGATTATGTTTAACTCAGAAATACAACTAGCATAGTTACTTTTCTGTGAGATCACTGAAATAGATGAAGAAAACACATATGAAATATTAATAAATATTATCTGTGTGCTACGTACCAAAATAATTCTCAATATTTTATTGTTGTTTATTTTGCCTGTAAAGAAAATAAAAGTCTATGATAAGATTTCATATTGATTATAAAGTAGCAGACATTGCTCTTGTTCAGTGATCAGGGATGTGGAAAGAACAAACTTAGTGAATTAAAGAAAAGGAAAACTGAGGAACAGAAATGTAGATGAACATCAAGTAATATTGCTACAGCTACAGCCTGAAATATTGTTTTCTAGTGTGAATGTTCTACAGATTAGATTGCTCTAATTTCTGTCCGCTGGGATTTCCAATCTCTATTATCCTTCAGGGTCATTTCAGAGTGTGTCTTAACCTCCTGGAGTTCAATTTTGAATAATGCAGAATATTCCACAAAAAATATTTGTGAAACATGTTCAAATGATTATTCTTCATTCTCAGTGAACTGGTCATATAAAATTCCTCAGAAGAGCATTAGTTGAGGGAGAGGCACAATTGTAGTATAAGCACATTAGTAATGTTAAAAAGACACTCATAAAAGTTATTTGTGCCTTTAGAGTCTACAATTTCCAGTTGACAAAAAACACTGCTCAACTTTATATTTAGTTGTCATAGATAAACCCAATTCACGATGGGCATTTAGATCTCATGGCTACTTACTATGTCATGCTCTGGTTTCCAATACTTATCAACAGTCAGTAAGATCTAAAAAATTACTTCTCAAAAGTTGTTTTTTTAAGAGGTGGTATGGCTTTGCTCCAAAACTTTAATGTTTTCCAATATAATTTGTCATGATTTCACCATAGTCTCCATAGAGTGTTCCAATATATTAGTGAAATTTTAATCATATCTAGATCTATCATATCTACACCCATATATCAGGGCAATTGAAAGCAACTGGAGAGCCTTATCTTTTCTGACCCCCTGAAAATGTGGCAGCATAAAAATGTGTTATGCCCATAGGATAAAAAGATACATAAATTGTTATACCTCTTTCTTAAAAACATAACATATTGTTCCTTAATCATAAAGGTGTTCTGACTTGCCTTCAGATTATGAGTTCCTGGGATATTTGCTCTATTTTATTTTATTTATTTATTTCAGGATATTAGGAGGGTACACATATTTTGTTTACATTTTAAATCATTGTGTCTCCCTAGTGAGGTTAGGGATAATGATAATTTAAACTCTACATCAATCTTTGAATTTGGTGTTCAGCTTTAATATTAAAAAGGAAGTCGATCAAAGGGGTCAGATAACAGTTCTGAGAATTATTACTTGCCTTAAGGGAATAATTTGGGATTTGATCTTTAGCTGATTATGTCAGAAAAATCATTTTAGGCCATCTCATTAAATTTGTTTCTAGCAGCAGTTCCCTGGCCTTCAAGAGCTTCACCTTCAGTGTGTTTATTACCCTCGCATATCTCAAGGATACTTCAGTAGGTTCTCCCACACTCCATGACACAGTTTGCTAGTTTACCATTCTGAAATTTAAAAGGACATCGTCCTGACTTTCATGTTATCTTAGCTCAATTAACTATTTCAGATATATTTTCTTGAGGTCTGTTTCCTGAAGGTATAAACATTAATTCTGGTTAATTAAAAGAGAATAAAAGAAATTAATTGGAAATCAGGAGTAGCTCAAATACTTGGAAAACCAGTACAACAAACAAGCCTCACAAAGGACAAAATCTAGAACAGCTCTAGGGATATCAGTAACAAAAATTCATAAACTATGTTGAGATATTTCCTAAGAATCACCCCTCTAGGTTGTGAACCAGTGGGTCTGAGATGTGACATAGGAACTCATAGTTTTTACAAGGAACTGTTTAAAATATTGCCCAAAGAAACCTAGCTTCAACTACCTTCTGTCCATTTGAATCTTTACTAAAATTTAAAATTTCCAGGAAGAGTAATGGATCATGTGATTTCTGATGTCAGATTGTGTCGGGATGCCTATTCAACAGACTACCAGGGGAATGTTGGCTGTGAAGAAAAAACAACAATGACAAAAATCTGTTAATTACAGTTGTTCATACAAATGACTAAATATGTGGATTTTTGTTCACTCTCCTTTTGTTACAATGTCTATTATATTGTGCTTATAAGTAGTAGCCTGCATTGTTTCTGTATTACAGAATTTAATGAAAACTACCTTATGGTCCAGTACAGCATTCATATTTATAATTTTTATACAAGTGCTTAAAAATAGAAATATATAAAACTATATATTTCCATCATGTTATATGAATAATAAATATTTATACTTTTTTATATATTTTTCTATGAGAGGTATTTTACTTTCTTTCCCTCATTATATATTGTCATATTCTCCTGAAATTTCTAACATATATGCCTTTAATAATTTTAAATTTAACAATAACACTAAATAACAATGGTTATTGCTTCATTGGATTTTAAATTCTACAAATTTATCTATCCCTCTGGGTCTCAGTTAATATATTTGCCCTTAAGTTATATTTAGTCTTGAATTATTGCCATATCTGCTTTCTTTGATTTTATTTTAAAATTTGTTTGGCATGTGTTTTTCTTTTATTTGATGATTTATGATGTAGTACTTGGAATACACAGAATAATATATGTAAAATATATGTTTACCAGAGCACAAAAATAAAATGAGCATCTATGATCCTACTGCCTTCTATCACCAGACTAAATAACATTTATAATTAAGTCAATGTTGTTTTTAAAGTTTGATCACAAATGCATCTATGAACATTTGTTAGTTTCCCTTGTGGGAAAATGATTTCATTTTATGTATACACTCGGAGTCTCTTTTTCCAATAAATATTAATTTTTAAGTCTCAGTCATGTTCTTACATATAGCTGTTGTTAAACCAATTTTACTGCTGAATTATATTTTATTATAAGAATCTACCATTTGTCAATCCTATTAATGGAAATTCGAGTTTCATTTTCAAATGAAACTCTTCAAAATGAAACTTTTCAAAAGTTTCAAATTTGTTCTATTGTAAACAATGCTGTTATGAACATTATTTTACACATCTCCTAAGGCATATGTTGTAAAGTGTGGTCTCTGGACCAAAAAAAATAAAATAAAATCAGCATCAAGCATCACTTGGGGACTTGTTAAAAATGCGGATTATTAGATTCCACATCAGATTTGCTGAATCAGAGACTCTGGGGATGGCAGTAATCTCTGTACAATTTTAATGCATGCTAAAGTTTGAGAATTATTTGTCTAGGGTGGAGATCTATCTATCTATCTGCCTATCTATCATCTCCCAAGGGAAGGAATTGCTGAATTGCTGATTAAAGGTGTTTGACACATTCATCTTTACAGTGTAAGACTAAGGGTAAGACTAAATTATGTCCCAGGCTGACTTTATCTTTGTGGCCTCCTACAAGCACTAAATAAATACTCATGCGGTATTCCATCTTTCTTCAATATTTGATGTTATCAGATATATTTTTTTTTTATTTTTGCCCATTTTATAGGTGGTAAAATAACATAAGTGTAACCATTATTTAATTTCCCCTGATGATTATTAAGGATTATTTTCATGTAGTCTTTGACTTTTTCAATGAAACATTTTTCATGTTTTATTTTTTTTTGGTTATTTGTTCTGTTGGTTTATCTTTTTCTAATTGTTTTTCATAAGTTCTCATATATTTTTGAACATTAAATATTTGTCATTTATATTTGATAAAAATATGTTTTCACAGTTTGTGGCTAGCATTCTCTTCCTTTTTATGAGGTTTATTTGACTATTAGAACTTCTCAATTTTAGCAGTCACATTTAGAATATTCTACTTTGCGTTTTGAGATTGTATCTTAAGTACTATTATACTTTTATATGCTTTTTGTAATAAAATAAAAAAACAGAAGATATTTGTTGCAACTTTGTCTGTAGTAGTGAAAAACGGATAAAATATATATCTGTATATAGGTTAATGGTTGAACAAACTATGTTATATATAAAAGTTAGAAAAATAGTTTATATAGTACCTTTATAAAACACAAACAAAACAAAAAACAAGAAAAGCATACCTATATTATCATAGAGGTAAGAAATTAAGACATGAGCAGAGGAGTATGAAATGGGCAGCATAAATAAACAGGACACTGAGTAAAACAACATACTGTAACAATAACAAAATAAGGGTAACCACCAAGTATCATAGAATGTTAACATAGGTAGGAAAGTTAGACACTAGTAAAGAAAATATGAAAACTAACAATGTAAACAAATGGGATATTGAGTAAGAGAACATATTGTAACAATAACAAGATAAGAGTAACCCCAAGTGTCACAAGAAACATAGCAGAAACAACACAGGGTACATTATACCACATTACAATTTGCACCCCCTCCCCAGTGAGCTTTGGGTGCTGTGACAGATCCGATCTAACTATATAAAGTGAAAAAATCCCCCTGCCCAATGACTGGAAGGAGACAATATTCCTACTGATCAAGAAAAAAAAAGAGGTTAATATGAGATGTATTAGTTTACCATTTTTTATGGCTGAATAGTACTCCATGGTAACACCTCTTATATTAACCTGGATCGAACTGGAGACCATTCTTCTAAGTGAGGTATCACAAGAATGGAAAAACAAACACCACATGTACTCAACATTAAATTGGAACTAATCAATCAACACTTATGTGCACATATAGAAATAGCATACATCCAAAATCAAGCAGGTGGGAGGGGAGTATGGGTAAATTCACACCTAGTAGGTACAATGCACACTATCTGGGGAGTGGGTACACTTATCATTGACTCAGATGGTACAAATCAATTTATGTAACCAAAACATTTGTACCCCAATAATATTCTGAAATAATAAATAAAAATCATAAACATATTAAAAATTAAAAGATAAAAATTATTTTTTCCTCTGTTGTCAATCTGGGACAGGCAGAAAGATCTAGTTGAAAGTCTTGTTCCATGTGCAGGAAACAGAAAAAATAAAAAATAAAAATAAATTTTTGCTCCATTACTTACTAGCTGTGTGATTTTGTACAAGTTAACCTCAGAAAATTTCAATTCCCTTTACTATAAAAGAAAGATTGTAAAATGTACTTTATGGAGGTTAAAATGAAAACAAACACATGCAAGAAAAGAAAAAGAAAAGAAAACCTCTATCTTCCTCCAGGGCACACAATAGGACTACATATCCCAGTGTTCTTTGCAGTTTGATGTTGTCATGCAACTGAATGCTACCTATTGCAATGTGGAAAAAATTGATGTATGCCTCTTTCAAGCCTGTTCCCTTAAACACATTTGCACCATTTCACATGTTTATTCTATACATCAGTTTGCTGGATGTATGTGAAAAATCCAGCAGGGCATTCCCAGGCCTTAAGGAATAATGGAGCCACATGATGGGAAAATTTTGGGTCCCTGAATGACGCTGACCAGGAACTCAGAATTAGACTTTTTATCAAAATAAACTTACATGGTATAAGCCATTGAAAAAGAGAGGAAGAAGCAACATCATGAAGTACGAGAGGCTGGACAAGAGAAAAAGGAGTGACACAGAGACCCCCAGAGCCCCTGTCTACTGGGACATGTGCCCACTTCTACCTCTTTTAGAGTATACTATCACTTGCTGATTAAACTTTTCACTTAGTTACACAAATTGTTGTGCATCTTGCTTTCATTCTTTGATCCCGATGAGACATGAATGGAGGTTTTCCATCAACAACTGATATCACCCATGTTCATATATTTTATATGCTTTTATGATTAGAAAGAAAACTGTGAACATTAGTTACAGCAGGTGTGTGGGATTGGAATGGTGATAGAATAACCTATTTATACATTCTTATATTATTTAACTTGTCCTAATAAACATAAAAACTTATGTTTTATGACTATATTAATGATGTATACTAATTATTTAAAAACCCAACATGGCCAAAAATGCAATTAAGGAGAAAATTTTTCCTGAAATATTTTATCACCCTGAGAAACAAGCATCAGCATTGTGATGGTGACCATTCTATTAGGTACATAAACGTGAACATAATTTTATCTAAATAGAAAAATGCTGATTATTATTTAAACTAGGCACTCAGAAAAGGGATCTTTTACTTGTGTGGGTAGTCCTTGATATATAATGAGAGGGAGATTAATTTCACCTCTAATTTGCCAATATTTATAATAATACTTTCTTGAACTTATTATTATATTCACTCTATAATCTCCAAAATAATGTCAAATTGCATTAGTCTCAGCAAGGATTATTGTTATTCTTTCTTTGTTAATAGAATTAAATTTTTTATTTCATCTTTTATGATGACAGCAGTTTGTTCTTGACTAGTCTTTATTGTTTCAAGAGGTTTTTCTATACTTTTATTTAGCCATTTTATGAGAATATATGATGAATTTTATCTCATATTTCATAATGATTGATGTTATCAATCTAATTATGTTATTTCTTGATTGTATCAGTCAGGTTCTCCAGAGAAACAAAAACAATAGGATATATATATATATATATATATATTACATGGATTTATTAGAAGTAATTGACTCACATGATTTTGGATGCTGAGAAGTCCCAAGATCTACAGTTGGCCACCTGGAGACCCAGGAGAACCACTGGTGTAGTATCAGTAGAAGCCCAAAGGCCTGATCACTGAGCACCAGGCTTACTAATTTTGTAAGTTCCCATCCAAAAGCCAGCAGACCCGAGACTCAAGAATAAATGATTCTGTTCAAGTTCGAAGACAAGAAAAAAAGACCAATGTTCCCACTCAAGTAAGTCAGATAGGTCCATCCTCTTGATTGTGGGATGGTCAGACTTTATGTTCTATTCAGGCATTTAATCCATTAGATGAGGGCAACTTCTATGGTTGAGGTCAATCTGCTTTACTAAACCTACTAATTCAAATGTAAATCTAATCCCAAAACTTGCTGACAGAGATACCCAGAATAATGTTTGAACAAATATCTGTGCATCCTGTGGCCCATTCAAATTGGCATATAAAATTAACGATAGGAATCCATTACTTGTCAACTTGACATACATATACATCTCCTTAAACCATAATTAATCTTAAAGTAAAAACAGTAGTAAAATCACAATTCCTCCTAACATGATACAACTCTCCTCCCTAAAACCAAAAATGCACTAACTTTTCCCCAGAAAAGTAGAAAAAGTTCTTGAGTGATGATTACTCTTCTTCTTGATGTGTGATAATTTAAATACTATGATGTCAAATTCGCAGTACTTTATTTTTTCTCTTTTTTTATTTCAGCATATTATGGGGGTACAAATGTTAAGGTTACGTGTATTGCCCATGTCCCCCTCCCCCTTTGAGTTAGAGCTTCATTAATACTATGATATATAATCAATAGATCCTATGTTACACAATAATGTAATAAGGAAGAAAGCAAAGATTACACACACATATTCAAAGCAAAATAAGAAGAAATACTCTTGATAAATTACATTTCTCATTTCTGTAACTTGTAATATGATCATAGATGGCATTTATAACTACTTTCTTCTACTACCCACTCTGTGTTTGTTTTGTCTTCAGCACGCACTTTGGATGGTTGTAGCATTTACCTGTTAGGATAAGCAAAAACCTCAGTCCTGAAGGATTTGGCCATTCACAATTCTGCCTCAATTGAATTCTTATGTTTTTCCACTGAATTTGAGCATCTAAATGGCATTGTAACTGCATCTTTAAAAGGCCATTCCATCATGCTATCAAGCCAGCTTCTTTAAGATAGCAGAGGATATGATAAGACCAGTGAATTCCACCAGCATGGACCCATAAACACACTTCATGTGTTGTGAAGTAAGTTACTTGATAAGAGGCAGTGCTGAGTGGAATACCAAAAGCGCATAGGCATTCTTTGAGTTCATAGATGGCAGTTTTTGCAGAAGTATGGAATACATGGAAGGCAAATCCACAGCCAGACTGTCCATTCCTGTAAGAACGAAATACTGCTTCTTTCATTATGAAAGTGGTCCAATATAATCAACCTGTCATCAGGTAGCTGAATGAACACCATGAGGAATGGTGCCACACTGGGGACTCAGTTTTGGTCTCTGCTGCTGGAATATTGGACACTCATCATAGTTATAGCAAGGTTGACCCGGGTGAGTGGAAGTCCCTATTGCTGAATCTATGCATAGCCTCCATTCTTGCCACCATGGCCACTTTGCACATGATCTCATTGGATGATGACAGGGGTGGCTGAGGAAAGAGACTGGTATCCATACAATGGGTCATCCTAATCATTTGATTATTAACAACCTACTCTGTTGAGGTCACCATTTGATGAGCATTCACATGGGAATAATATATCTTTAGATTTGCCCACACTTAGAGGTCAATTAACATACCTGTTTCCTAAATTTCTTTGTCACCAATTTCCCAATAATGTTCCTTGCAAGTCCCTGACCATCAAGCCAAACCATGGGCTACAGACTATGCAATATCATATAATCAAACACCTGGCCATTTCTCCTTCCAAGAAAAGGGAATTCCCCAAGTGCACAACTCAATGTTTTACCTACTGGAAGGATTTTCCTTCACCAAAGTGCTTTAGGAATGTCTCTAAAATGGTATATACTGCTGCAGCTGGCACCTTTAGGGTAGAACTTATATGTCTTGCAGAACCATCTACAAACAAGGTCCAAGAATTATCTTCCTTTGTCAAATGATTGTAGGAAACTCTCTATGATGCCTTAGATTCAAACGAACAGAGAAAAGGCAATTTAGCAGAAGGAACCATGGACTTTTTATCCACTTCTTTATAAAACGTACATGTGCCTTCAGGACGTGTTCGAGCCATATTATATATATATATGTGTATATATATATATATATATATATATATATATACCATTTGCATTTAATGATGGAGTGCTACTCCACACATCCAACATTATGGCTTCTTGGGTCAAATAATAACGAGGTCATGATCAGCAACTCAGGTCACGTGTTTGTGTTTATATATAGATATATTTATAACATACACACACATGTAAAAATACTTGCATTCTTGGACTAATGCTATTAAGAAATAGCATAATTTATTGAAATAGTAAAAATTATAAATGTACTCGATTTATGAAGAAGACCCCAAAGGCAATCACAGCAACAACAAAAATAAATAAATGGGACGTGATCAAACTAAAAAGCTTCTGCACAGCCAAAGAAATAGTCATGAAAGTAAACAGACAACCTACAGAATGGGAGAAAATTTTCACGTCCTACACATCTGATAAGGGGCTGATAACTAGAATCTACTTAGAACTCATGAAAATCAGCAAGAAAAAAGTCAAACAACCCTATCAAGAAGTGGGCAAAGGACATGAACAGAAACTTTTCTAAAGAAGACAGAAGAATGGCCAACAAACATATGAAAAAAAGCTCAACCTTTTTAATCATCAGGGAAATGCAAATAAAAACCACAATGAGATATCACTTAACTCCAGTGAGAATGGCCTTTATCCAAAAGTCTCCAAACAATAATGCTGGCATGGATGCAGAGAGATAGGAACACTCCTATACTGCTGGTGGGACTGCAAACTAGTTCAACCTCTTTGGAAAGCAATATGGGGATACCTTGAAGTGATACAAGTGGATCTACCATTTGATCCATCAATCCCATTACTGGGCATCTACCCAAAAGATCCAATGACACTCTACAAAATAGTTACCTGCACTCGAATGTTTATAGCAGCAAAATTCATAATTACATAGCTGTAGTAACAATCCAAGTGCCCATCAATTCATGAGTGTATTAATAAAATGTGGTATATGTATACCATGGAGTATTATTCAGCTCTAAGAAACAATGGTGATATAGAACATCTTGTATTTTCCTGGTTAGAGCTGTAACTCATACTACTAAGTGAAGTATCCCAAGAATGGAAAAACAAGCACCACATATACTCGCCAGCAAACTGGTGTTAACTGAACAGCACCTAAGTAGACACATAGGAACTACAGTAATGGGTATTAGGCAAGTGGGAGCAGCGGGGAGGGGTCAGGTATATATATATATATACATAATGAGTGAGATGTGCACCATCTGGGGAATGGTCAAGCTTGAAGCTCAGACTTGTGGGGGGAGGGGGGCAAGGGCATTATTTGAAACCTTAAAATTTGTACCCCCATAATATGCTGAAATAAATTTAAAAATAAATAAATAAATGTACTAGAATCAGTAAAAAGACAGTTGTTAAAATGTATCAATCCAACATATGTACAGGTGTGGGTATGCATTCATATGTGTGTGGATATATATATGCAAAAACACATACACAAAAGTCCCTAGCTTTATTCTGTGCTAATGAAAATTAGCTCAAAATGGAAATTTAAAAAATGTATTCAAAAGTGACAATTGTAATATACTTAGCAACAAAGTTGTAAAAATTCAAGATCCATATAAATGAATTGATAAAATCATTATTTACTATATAAATAAGTAAATGAAAGACATAATTAGAAATTGAATATGATAAATCTTATGATTTACAAATTTAATTTATAAATTTAATGTAATTCCAATTAGAATCACTGTTTTTAATACTTGAATATAATGGTCGTATAATTTATTTAGATGAAAAGTGCCTAAGGCTAGCCAAGAAAATTAAGAAAATGTATATTAATAGAAGCTTGTGTTTTGTACATTAAAAGTGCCCTAAAGCCAATTAACAAAACATAATAGTACTTTTATTGTAATAGACTAGTATATCTGGCATTAGAAATTATAATGCCCAGAAAAATTGCAGTACAAATTGGGAATTAAATGTGTGATTAAAATAGTATGACAATTCAGTAGGACAATATTATTTTTATTTAGTAAATTATACTGGTTCAAATGTTTTTCCATTTGGATAAAAAATAAGGTAAGATACCTACCTCATAACTTATAAAAATAAATTTATACATGGGTATAAAAATTGAAAATCAGGTGAAATATAAAAAATATTAAAGAAGACTTAGGCTTTGGAATGTGTTTTTAAAATAAGAAACACAGAAAGGATAAGAAACATATTTAGATTTTATAATTTTTTATACTGTCATTAATCTTGTCTTTTTTCTTTAATAAAAAAGATGATAATTTTCCTGTTAATATAGTGTTAGCTAGAGTATATATATATAGAAAATTGTACAACTCAGTCCCTTCAAGATATTTTATAAAATCAGTACAGATTTTTTTCTTAAGGAAAAGTGCCTTTCCCATCATAATAGATCTCACTCCACAGATTAGGAAACCGATGTGGGGATTTTGCCAGATGCTGATGGAACTACTTGAAACTCCTGGACTCAAATGATTCTTCCACCTCAGCCTCCAAATTAGGTAGGATTACAGGCATACATGACCATGCCAAGCTAATTTTTCTATTTTTTGTAGAGACAGTGTCTTGCTGTTGCTCAGACTGGTCTTGAACTCCTGGCCTCAAGGAATTTTCCTGTATCAACCTTCCAAAATGCTAGGATTACAGGTGTGAACCACCATGCCCAGTCCCAATGAGTGACTTTTCATCCCTCACTCACTCCCACGCTGCCACCATTATTAAAATGTCAAAAAGCAATAAATGTTGATGTGATTACAGTGAATAATGGTCATTCTGACTGAACTAAGATGGTATCTCATTATGGTTTTAATCTGCATTTTTCTAATGATTAGTGATGCTGACCATTTTTTCATTTTTGTTGTACATCTCTATACCTTCTTTTGAAAAATGTCTTTCCATGTGTTTTGCCCATTTTTTAGTGGGGCTATTTGTTTTTTTTCCTTGTTGAGTTGTTTGAGTCCCTTGAGGATTCTGGATATTATCCCTTTATTGGACACATAGTTTGCAAGTATTTTCTGCTATATCGTAGGTTGTTCTATTTATTATGTTGATTATTTATTTTGCTGTGAAGAAGTTTTTTTTAGTTTAATTAAGTCTCATTTGTCTATTTTTGGCTTTGCTGTATTTGTTTGTGGGATCCCAGTCATAAATTCTCTACCTAGGCCAATATCCAGAAGAGTTTTTTCTATGTTTTCTTCTAGAATTATTATGTTTTCAGATGCTACATTTAAATGTTACTCCTGCTTGAATTAATTGTTGTATATGGTGAAAAATTGGGACCCAATTTCATTCTTACACATAGGGTTATCCAATTTTCCCAGAACCATTTATTAAATAGCATGTCTTTTCCCATATGAATGTTTTTGTCTGCTTTGTCTAAGATCATTTGTTTGTAGGTACATGGCTTTATTCCTGGGTTCTCTATCCTGTTTCATTGATTTATGTATCTGTTTTTATACCTGCACCATTCTGTTTTGATTATTATAGCTTTATAGTATAATTTGAGGTCAGATAATATGATGCCTCCAGGTTTTTTTTTTTTTTTTTTTCTTTTTGGTTTAAAATTTCTTTGGCTATCTGGGCTCTTGTTAGGTTCTATATAAATTTTAAGATTTTTTTATAATTATTTGAAATACGACATTGATATTTTGATAGGAATTGCATTCAATATATAGATTGCTTTGGGAAGTTTGTTCATTTTAATGATATCAATTTTTAATCCATTAGCATAAGATTTTTTTTCTATTTGTGTTGCTTAGATGAAATTTTAATTTAAAATACTTAACGAGACACCTAAAATTGTTGAGACAAATAATTTTTAGTGAATTTGCACATAGACAAATATCACTATCTCTCCTGCTTACTTCATAAAGATTCATTAAAAATGTATCCTCTTTGGGGGACATTTTTCTAATACAACCATGTTGAGTTTATGTGCCTTCTTTGTGCATGCTACAACTTCCCTTATTACACTTCATAATATATTTTTCTATGAATGTATTAGTCTCTATCCCTTATTTCACTGTGCTCTTAACCTTAGCTACATGTTGGTATTTCATGGGGAACCATTAAAAAATGATACCTAAATCCCACCAAAAAAAAAACTGCAATTTAATTTTTTCTGAGGTGTGACTTAAACTTCATAAAATTAAATATTTATGAGGTGACACAAATTTGCAGTCAAAGCTTGAGAAACTTTGTTTTAAATAGAAAGCTGGTTATCATAGCTGGAAGCTCATATGATCATTTGAGGGGACTTTTGAAAAATACTGATTCATATATTCTGCCTCAGTTCAATTAAACCAGAATCTCTGTGAGTGGGACACAAGCATTGCTATTGTTTTTTTTATTTATTCTTTTTCTTTTTATCTCAGGTTATTTTCATGTTTATTTAGGATTGAGAATCATTTATCTATGACTTAGGAAAGTGTTAAAAATATGCAGTTCTTAGGCCCATCCATGAGCTACTAAATCGTGATCTCCAGAGTATTACCCAGTAATTGAGGTTTAAACAAGCCCTGCAAGTGTTGCAGACATAACTCTAAATTATGAGAGCAACTTATCTAGTCAGTTATATTTAAACTTGGCAATAAATTGGAGGCAGCTATATGCTTTAAGAATACTTATACCTGGGTCCCTCTTCCTTACATTGACTAATTGAATTGTTTTGTTGTATGTTATTGACATTGGGATTTTTGGAAGCTCACCAGATGATTTTAAAATGTAGCTAACACTGAGAACTACTTCCCTAGTACATGAAAAATTTGAGAGCAGAAGACTATGACAAAATCAGCTTTACAGGTTCTGAATATGGCACAGGATTTGACACTTGTTGAATGTGGAGAAAACATCAACATGGAAAGAAGGGAAAGGAAAACATGACCAACTGTACTAAAAAAGGTTAGGTTATTCGTATTTCTCCATAAGCAATTCAGGTGAACTGCATAGTCTCCAATAGTCACCCAGAGATTCTGACTTCCTGACTTTCTTTTTATTAACTGAGACTTTCTTCATTTTCCTTTCCAAAAATAAAAAAAATATATATATTGCTTCTAGAAAGATTATATTTGGATAATATCTACTATGCCACTCTTTATGAATAATTAAAGTAGAAAATATATTCAAATGCTCAACTATCTTTTAGTTTTAAAAATACATCATCCTTATCATAACTGGAAACCATTCAGCACCAAATGGCCCTTTTATTAAAACAAGGAACTTAAAAAACAATCCAGAAATAGATCAATCATAAAGATCTTTAATCATTTATGAAAACAGCTGCATTTCTTTTAATAAATCTGTTTTCCAGCAAGATCCTCAAATTTCAAATTATTTTAAGCCAAAAGCAAGAAATGAATATTTCATTATCCTTAAGAACACGAAAAGCATAATAATCAACCAAGTTTAGGGCCTCTTAAATATTTTGAAATATAAATTTGATTAATACAGGAACTGAAAGTGAAAAGTATACTTTTTAAAATGTGGTAATATAATTGTGAATTATTTTAGTACTATATCTATTGTAATCATTAGTATAATAAATGTATTAAATTAAAATGTGCTATTGAAAACATACTTTGGTAAATTATAATATCAGGATATTAGTCATCTACACAGAAATGCAATGACAGTAATCAACCAAAATGTTTTCTCATGTAGTATTATTTCAGTTTCATAAATACTCAAAATTTCAAGAGCGTCTCAGCATCCTAAATAATTAGAATTTTTGATTGTTTTATTTTTTTTTTTACTTGGCCTACACTTGGCTTTGCTTTCTATAGATCCCTCAATAACCTGTACCTTACCACTATGACCTGCCCTTAACCGATGACAATATTTTCTGACCAAAAAAATTACTATATTTGTCTTCCAAACATGATATCCTTAATAAATAGTAAGGTACATGATAAATAGTAAATAGTAAGATGCATAAGAACAACAGCTCATACAAGAATATACAAAAATGGTTGCTGGTTTTGGTTATTATAATAATGAATTGTCGATTATGATTTTATTTATTTTTTTTTATTTCGGTATATGAAGGGGATACAGATTTAAGGTTTCAATAAATGTCGTTTCTCCCCTCCCCCCAAGAGTCTGAGTCTCCAGCATGACCATCCTCCAGACGGTGCACTTCTCACTCATTACGTATGTATATACCCACCCCCCATCCTCCTGCCCAATACCCTATTACTGTACTACCTATGTGACCACTTAGGTGCTGCTCATTTAATAACAGTTTGCTGGTGCGTATTTGTGGTTCTTGTTTTTCGATTCTTGGGATACTTAACTTAGTAGTATGGGT
Organism: Mirza zaza; assembly: GCA_008750895.1. NCBI lineage: Eukaryota > Metazoa > Chordata > Mammalia > Primates > Cheirogaleidae > Mirza > Mirza zaza. The sequence continues at coordinate 51,397 of VSMD01115505.1, read as the reverse complement.
TCCAGCTCTAACCAGGAAAATATAAGATGTGCTATATCACCATTGTTTCTTAGAGCTGAATAGTACTCAATGGTATACATATACCACATTTTATTAATCCATTCTTGGATTGATGGGCACTTGGGCTGCTTCCACAGCCTTGCGATTATGAATTGTGCTGCTATAAACATTCGAGTGCAGGTGTCTTTCTTGTAGAGTGTCATTGGATCCTTTGGGTAGATGCCCAGTAATGGGATTCTTGGGACAAATGCTAGATTTACATGTATGGCTTTAAGGTATCTCCAAATTGCTTACCACAGAGGTTGAACTAGTTTGCAGTCCTACCAGCAGTGTAGGAGTGTTCCTCTCTCTCTGCATCCATGCCACCATTTGTTGTTAGGGGTCTTTTTTATAAAGGCCATTCTCACTAGAGTTAAGTGATATCTCATTGTAGTTTTGATTTGCATTTCTCTGATGATTAGAGATGTTGAGCATTTTTTCATATGTTTGTTGGCCATTCTTCTGTCTTCTTTAGAAAAGTTTCTGTTCAAGTCCTTTGCTCACTTTTTAATAGGGTTATTTGAGTTTTTCTTGCTGTTTTTCATGACTTCTAAGTATATTTTAGTTATTATCCCCTTATCGGATGCATAGAATGCAAAAATTTTCTCCCACTCTGTAGGTTGCCTGTTTACTCTCATGACGGTTTCTTTGGCTCTACAGAAGCTTTTTAGTTTGATCCTGTCCCACTTATTTATTTTTGTTGCTGCTGTGATTACCTTTGGGGACTTCTTCAAAAACTCTTTGCCTAGGCCAATGTCTAGGAGAGTGTTTCCAACATTTTCCTCTAGAATTCTAATAGTTTCATACCTTAGGTTTAAGTCTGTTATACAGCGTGAGTTGATTTTTGTGAGAGATGAAAGGTGTGGGTCCTGCTTTAGCCTTCTACAAGTGGCTATCCAGTTTTCCCAGCACCATTTATTGAAAAGGGATTCTTTTCCCCAGCATATGTTTTTGTCTGCTTTGTCAAAGATTAGATGGCTATATAAGGATGGTTTCATATCAGGATTCTCAGTTCTGTTCCATTGGTCAATATTACTATTTTTATGCCAATACCAGATTGATTTAATTACTACAACTTTGTAGAATATTTCGATATCTGGCATATTAATGCCTCCCATTTTGTTTTTGTTGCCTAGAATTGCTATTGATATTCGGGGTTTACTTTAGTTCCATATGAAGCGTAAAATTATTTTTTCTATATCTGTGAAGAATGCTGACGGGATTTTAAAAGGTATTGCATTGAATCTGTAGATCAGTTTGGGTAGTGTAGACATTTTAATGATGTTGAGTCTGCCGATCCACGAGCATGGAATGGATTTCAATCTGTTTACATTCTCTGCTATTTCCTTCCTTAATGTTTCATAGTTCTCCCTGTAGAGTTCTTTTACCTCCTTGGTTAAGTATATTCCTAGGTACTTTAATTTATTTGTTGCTATTGTGAAGGGAATTGAGACTTTGATTTGGTTCTCGATTTGATTGCCGTTGGCGTATATGAATGCCTCTGATTTCTGTGTGTTGATTTTGTATCCTGAGAATTTACTAAATTCATTGATCAGTTCCAGTTTCTTGGTTGAATTTTTAGGATTTTCTAAATATAATATCATATCATCAACAAACAGTGAAAGTTTGATCTCTTCTGCCCCTATTTGGATACCTTTAATTCCACTTTCCTGTCTGAATGTTGTAGCCAGGACTTCCAGCACTATGTTGAATAGAAGTGGAGATAGTGGGCAGCCTTGTCTGGTTCCAGTTCTAAGTGGGAATGCTTTCAGTTTTTCCCCATTCAGTATGATGTTGGCTTTGGGTCTGTCATATATGGCTTGTATCATTTTTAGGTATGTCCCTTCTATGCCTATTTTATTGAGTGTTTGTATCATGAAAGGGTGTTGAATTTTGTCAAAAGCTTTTTCTGCACCTATTGAAGAATCATGTGGTCTTTGTTTTTGCTGCTGTTTATGTGGTGAATTGCATTTATAGATTTACATATGTTGAACCATCGCTGCATCCCTGGGATGAAGCCCACTTGGTCGTGATGGATTATTTTTTTGATAAACGTCTGGATTCCTTTAGCTAACATTTTGTTGAAAAGTTTTGCATCTATATTCATTAGGGATATTGGTCTGTAGTTTTCTTTTTTTGTTGCATCCTTTCCTGGTTTTGGTATCAGAGTAATATTCGCCTCATAAAAGGTGTCCCAGGGGGCTTCCTTCCTTCTCAATGTTGTGGAATAGTTTCTGCAAGATAGGTACAAGTTCTTTTTTGTAAGTGTGGTAAAATTCGAGTGTGAAGCCATCTGGACCGGGACTTTTCTTTTTAGGGAGATTTTTAATTGCTGTTTCTATTTCAGCTGTTGAGATTGGTCTGTTCAGGGAATCTATTTCTTCCTGGTTGAGCCTAGGGAGGCTGTGTGTTTCTAGAAATTTGTCCATTTCCTCCACATTTTCCAATTTGTGTGAATAAAGCTTTTTGTAGTACTCATAAATTATATCTTGTACCTCTTAGGGATCAGTTGTGATATCTCCTTTTTTGTTCCTGATGTAGCTTATGAGAGATTTCTCTTTTTTGCTTTTCGTTACCTTAGACAATGGCATGTCTATTTTGTTTATTTTTTCAAAGAACCAACTATTTGTTTTATTAATCTCCTGAATAGCTTCCCTGTTTTCAATTTCATTTAGTTCTGATTTGATCTTGTTGATTTCACTCCTTCTGCTGCGTTTGGGGCTGGTCTGTTCTTCTTTTTCCAGCTCTTTGAGTCGTTTCATTAGATTGTCTATTTGTGATCTTTTTGACTTTTCGTTATAGGCATTTATGGAGATAAAATTTCCTCTCAGAACTGCTTTAGCTGTGTCCCAGAGGATTTGATAACTTGTCTCTCCATTGTCATTTTCTTCATAGAATTTTTTTATTTCCATCTTGATTTCTTCATTTATGAAGTAATCATTTAGTAGGAGGTTGTTTAATTTCCATGTTTTCGTGTATAAATGTAAGTTTCTGTTACGGTTGATTTCTACTTTTATTCCACTGTGATCTGAGAAGATACATGGCATGATTTCTATTTTTTAAAATTTCTTGAGGTTTACTTTGTGTCCTAGGATATGGTCAATCTTAGAGAATGTCCTGTGAGCTTATGAGAAGAACATATATTCAGTGGATTTTGGGTAGAATGTCCTGTAAATATCAGTCGGTCCCATTTTTCTAGAGTTTTGTTTAAGTCTATTATTTCTTTGTTAATTTTCTGTTTGGAGGATCTGTCTCCTCCTGTCAGTGGGGTGTTGAAATCTTCAGTTATTATGATATTGCTATTAATCAATTTGTTTAGATCCAGTAAGATTTGCTTTATGAATATGGGTGCACCTAAGTTGGGTGCATATATATTTAAAATTGTAATCTCTTCTTGTTGACCTGTGCCCTTCACCATTATATAATGACCATCATTGTCTTTCACTATTTTTGTTGGTTTAAAAACTAAGTCGTCTGAAATTAGAACTGCCATGCCAGCCTTATTTTGGCTTTCACTTGCTTGGAATACTGATCTACCGCCTTTTACATTTAGTCTATACGCATCCTTGCAGGTTAGATATGTTTCCTGAAGACAGCAGATACTTGGCCTGTATTTTATTATCCATTTAGCCAGCCTATGTTTCTTGAGTGGAGAGTTTAAGCCATTAACATTTATTGAGAGAACTGATAGGTGAGGTAGATTACTGTTCATTCTGTTGGGTTGGATGTTGTTGCTTTGATTTCTCTCTTGAGCTATAGTAATATCTGGCCTTTAATCTTTGGGTTTTGGTTGTTTTTATATTCGTGAGTTTTTATTATGGTGTTCCGTGTGTAACACTGTTTTGAGTACTTCTTTTATGGCTGGTTTTTTCTTGGTGAATTCTCTAAGGCTTTGCTTGTCTGGGAATGTCTTTATTTCTCCTTCATATATGAATCTTAGTTTTGCAGGGAATAAGATTCTAGGCTGGGCATTGTTTTGTTTCAGAAGAGTGAGAATGGGGCCCCAGTCTCTCCTTGCTTGTAAAGTCTCATTAGAGAAGTCTGGTGTTATTCAAATTGGCTTTCCCTTGTCAGTTACTTGCTTCTTTCGTCTTACAGCTCTTAGAAGGGTCTCTTTAGTTGATATTTTGGTTAGTCTGATGACTGCATATCGTGATGTCTTCCTGTTTGCATTGAATCTCCCAGGGGTCCTCTGAGCTTCTTGAACTTGTATATCGAGATTTTCAGTAAGGCCTGGGAGATTTTCCTCTATTATATCTTCAAAATTTTGTCCAACCCTTGAGTGATGTCTTCTTCCCCTTCTGGTAACCCTATGAACCTCACATTAGCTTTCTTCACATAGTCCCACAACTCTTGTAGGCTTTGCTCTTTTCTCTTGTTTCTCTGCTCTATCTCTGTGACTGATTTCTTTAATTGGAAGGTGTTATCTTCAATCTCTGAGATTCTTTCTTCTGTTAGATCTTACCTATTCTTGAGACTTTCCTCTATATTTTGTATTTCCCTGAGTTGATTCTTCATCTCCAGGAATCCGGTTAAAGTTTTCTTCACTGTGTTGATCTCTTTAGTGAACTTTTGTCCCATATCCTGGAGGCTATTTGTGGTTTCTTTGTGTTAGTTATTGAGTTGTTCTTGCAGGTCAGTGAGTGTTCTTATGATCCACATATGAAATTCCTCTTCTCTCATTTTGGTTGCCAGGTTTTGGTTGTTTTCTGTTTCTAAGGGGCTGGTGCTCCTCTTTGGGGGTGTGTTTTCCGTTTGTTTCTTCATATTTCAGGAGTTCCTATGTTACATTCAACCCATGTCTCTCAGTTGTTGTTTCTTTCCTTTAGGTTTTTGTTTGGGGATTCACACGTCTTGTTTAGTTTCTGAGCCGGTAGGTAGTGTTGCTCACTTGCAGTGGCCGTCGCTGGGCTGGTGTCTGCAGGTCTCTTTACCCGCTGGGGAGCCCTCCAGCAGTCCGAGGTGCAGTGGAGGGGAAACAGCTGAATCACCTACCCTTCACGCTGGTCTCATGGCTGCTCCGGCAGCCTCCCGTCTTCTGCCTCCTTAATAAGATAGGTGGAGATAGATGGCAATAATGGGAACAGTTCCTATCTCAGCTCCACCCCCAAGGTGGGGCTAGAATCTTTGGAGCCAAAGGCCCAGCTCCAAGTCACCAGAGTGTGTGGGTCATAAAATCTCTCTGCCTTATATCCACCAAGGACAGCCTCCTACGAGGCTTGGCCCTGCCCAGTCAAACTCCAGGGCCTGGACACCGAGCTAGGGTGACCTATGTAAGGAGAGACTGACCAGAAGCCGGCAGGCAGGCAATGGGACCCACCAGTACCTGTCTTCTGACTCCTTAATTACACAGGTGGAGATAAGCGGCAGGAATGGGAACAGTGCCTACCTCAGCTCCGCCCCCAAGGCGGGGACAGATACTTTGGAGCCAAAGGCTCAGCCACAAGCCCTGTCTTCTGTCTCTTTAATTCCACAGGTGGAGATAAGCGGCAGGAACAGGAACAGTTTCTATCTCGGCTCCGCCCCCAAGGCGTGGATACAAGCTTTGGAGCCAAAAGCCTAGCCCCAAATCCCCGGATGTGGGGGTCGTAAATTATCTCTGCCTAATAACCACTAAAGGCAGTCTCCTACATGGCTCGGCTCTGTATAGGCAAGATCCGCACTCTGGACAAAGAGCGCGGGAGACCTGTGTAGGGAGAGATGGACCAGGAGCGGGCAGGGGACACACCAGTCCCTGTCTTCTGACTCCCTAATTATACAAGTGGAGATAAGCGGCAGGAATGGGAACAGTTCCTACCTCAGCTCCGCCCCCAAGGCGGGGACAGAGACTTTGGAGCCAAAGGCTCAGCCACAAGCCCCCTCTTCTGTCTCTATAATTCCACAGGTGGAGATAAGCGGCAAGAACAGGAACAGTTTCTATCTCGGCTCTGCCCCCAAGGCGGGGATACAAACTTTGGAGCCAAGGCCCTAGCCCCAAATCCCCGGATGTGGGAGTTGTAAAATATCTCTGCCTAATAACCACTAAAGGCAGTCTCCTACGTGGCTTGGCTCTGCCCAGGCGAGATCCGCACTCTGGACACAGAGCGTGGGAGACCTGTGTAGGGAGAGACCAACCAGGAGCAGGCAGGCAGGCAATGGGACCCACCAGTCCCTGTCTTCTGATTCCTTAATTACACCGGTGGAGATAAGCAGCAGGAATGAGAACAGGTTCTATCTCAGCTCTGCCCCCAAGGCTGGGACAGAGACTTTGGAGTCCAGGGCGGGGCTCTGGGTCACAGGAGAGTGTAGAAGACAATGTTTCTCTGCCTTAAATCTACCAAAGGCAACCTCCCCTGTAGTACTGCCCTTTCCAGGCAGGGTCCACTCTTTGAGCACAGAGTCAGTGCCACTTGTGCAGCAAGTGACGGTCCAATATCGAATTGGTGGAGTATAGGCGTGTACCAGCACTCTCTCTGTGCCTCCCCTCCAAACCCAGAGCCCAAGTCAGCGCTGGAATGCCAAGTCAGCTCTGGAATAAGGAGGTGCCGGAGGGGCAGAGGGAGGGGGGACTTAATTGATCAAGGAGTCTAATTTAGCTCACTCTGACCTCTCAGTGCTGTCCCAAACCTCCTCTATATCCAAAGTCAAATCCTCCTTCTGTATAAGCTCCCCTTAACCTTGACCTGGGAGTGTTCTGCAGGGAGATGCCTGAGTGGGCTCTGGTTCCTGCTGCTCAGAGAGTGGTTGCTGGGCTCGGACCCTCCCCCTCCTTATACTGCCGCTGCTGTGTGCTCTGGAGAACTCAGAGTGTTCCCTGCTCTAGTCTCCTCTCCACATGGCTTTGTCTCTCGCTGCCACTTCTCACCAACTTCAGGTACCTCCAGGCCTACGTGGAAGTGGAGCTTGGTGTAGGAGGGGGTGTTGCTCAACACCAGGTAGGGCTGGCGCCACTGCCAGCCGGCAGCGACTTAAACCACACCTCGCTCCCTCCCTGTTGTGTGCCTCCGAATCCCCGATTTTTGCGGAAGAATAATCGATTCACCTTTGCTTTAGGCTGTAAATGGTCTTATCCCTCCGTTTCCTTTGGATGTCTGTAGGCTTTCGAAGCTGGTCCTGTGGAAGTGCAGATCGCTCGCGTGTGGCTATCCGCTTTCTTCACTTTTCGCTCTGGGTGCAGAGAGCCAGGAGGGCACTCCTACTCCGCCATGTTTCTATCCCTCCCATTATGATTTTAACAACAAAGATCCAGAACACAACCATTAGCAGAAGGGGTACCAGGTGTTGGGATTTTAATCAATTGTCTTCTTTGTAGTGATCAAATCAGAGCTCATCTCACATTGCCTGAATCCTTATTTCAAGTGAGCTTTAGTATAATCAGTTAATATGCTTGGGCACAAAACTAAGAACAGGTAAAATCCTTGGCAAAATGTGGAGGAAATGGACAAATTCTTGGAAATGCATAACCTCCTAAAGCTCAATCAGGAGGACATAGAATTCCTGAACAGACCTATATCTACCACAGAAATTGGAACAACAATAATAATCTTCCAAAAAAATTCCCAGGCCAGAATTTTACCAAACCAACAAAGAAGAACTTATACCTATACTGCAGAAATTATTCCACAACACTAAGAAGGATGATATCCTCCCAAACTCATTCCATGAAGCCAATATCACCTTGATACCAAAACCAGGAAAGGACAAAACAAAAAAAAGAAAACTACAGACCAATATCTCTCATGAATATAGATACAAAAATCCTCAACAAAATCTTAGCAAATTGAATCCAACAACATATCAAAAAAAAAATTCATAATGACCAGGTGGGCTTTATCCCAGAGATGTAAGGCTGGTTCAACATATGCACACTATATAAGCAATTCACCAAATAAATAAAAGCAAGAACAAAGACCATATTATTCTATCACTAGACATAGAAAAAATCATTGGAAAAATCCAGCACAATTAATGATAAAATCTCTAAATAAAATAGGCATAGATGGGACATTCCTTAAAATTATGAAGGCTATATATGATAAACCCATATCCAATATCATACTGAATAGGGAAAATTTGAAAGCATTCCCATTTAGAACATAAATCAGACAAGGTTGTCCACTATCTCCACTTCTATTCAACATAGAGGTGGAAGTCCTTGCTACAGCAATCAGACAAGATAGTAGAATTAAGGGTGTCCAAATGGGAGCAGAAGAGATCAAACTCTCTCTCTTTGCTGATGACATGCTATTATACCTATGCTATTATGACATGCTATTAATCCCAAAGATTCAACCAAGAGACTCCTGGAATTCATAACTGAATTCAGTAAAGTGTCAGGATACAAAATTAATGCACACAAATCAGTGCCATTCATATATTCCAATAACAGGGAAGCTGAAAATCAAATCAAAGACGCAATACCTTTCACAATAGCATCAAAGAAAATTAAATATTTAGGAATATATTTAATGAAGGAGGTGAGAGAAAAATATAGGGAAAACTATGAAACACTGAAAAAATAAACTGTATATGTACAGAGATGGAAATCCCTATCATGCTGATGGATTGGTAGAATCAAAATTGTTAAAATGTCCATAATACCTAAAGTGATCTGCAGAATTAATGCAATTCCTATCAAAACACCACCATTATTCTTTACAGATTTAGAAAAAATAATTCTACACTTTGTCTTGAAGAAGAGAAGACCTCATGTAGCCAAAGTAATCTTAAGCAAAAAGAACAGATTGGGAGGCATCAGTCTGCCAGATTTCTAAGTTTACTACAAAGCTATAGTAACCAAAAGAGCATCATACAGGCACAAGTACCGAGATGAAGACCTTTGAAATAGGATGGAGATCCCAGACATAAAACCATCCTCATATTGCTATCTAATCTTCAACAAAGGAGATAAAAATATACATTGGGGAAAAGGAACTTTATTCAATAAGTATTGCTGGGAAAACTGGATATCCACATGCATAAAATTAAAACTGGATTCTCACATCTCACCTCTCACAAAAATCAACTCATTATGGATAACAATTTTAAACCTAAGACATGAAACCTTAAGAACTCTGGAAAAAATGTTGAGAAGACTCTTTTAGACAACAGCCAATGCAAAGAATTTATAAAGAAGACCCCCAAAGCAATCATAGCATCCACAAAAAATGAACAAATGGGACCTGATCAAATTAAACTACTTCTGCACAGCCAAGGAAACTATCATAAGAGTGAATAGACAACCTACGGAATGGGAGAAAATATTTGCTTTCTACATATCCGATAAAGGGCTGATAACAAGAATCTATACAGAACTTAAGAAAATCAACAAGAATATATCAAATAACCTGTTCAATAAATGGGAAAAAGACATGAACAGAAAACTTTCAAAAGAAGAAATAATAATGACCAGGAAACATACAAAAACGTGCTCAATATCTCGAATCATTAAGAAAAGGGAAATAAAACTCCAATGAGATATCACCAAACTCCACTAAGAATGGCTTTTATCAAAAAGTCCCCAAACAACAAATGCTGGCATGGATATAGAGATATTGAAACATTCTTACACTTCTGGTTGTACTGAAAGTTACTACAAGTACTGTGGAAAGTTATTTGGAGATACCTCAAAGAGCTAAAAATAGAAATACATTTTCATCCAGCAATCCCACTACTAGGAATCTATCTAAAAGAATAAAAGACATTCTCAGATAAGAAAAGTATCAGAGAATTCACCAAGACAAGACCAGGCCTACAATAAGTACTCAAAACAGTGTTATGCACAGAACAGCATAATAAAAACTCATGAATATAAAAACAACCAAAACCCAAAGATTAAAGGTCAGATATTACAATGGCTCAAGAGAGAAATCAAAGCAAGAACATCCAACCCAACAGAATGAACAGTAATCTACCTCACCTATCAGTTCTCTCAATAAATATGAATGGCTTAAACTCTCCTCTCAAGAGACATAGGCTGGCTGAATGAATAAGAATATACAGGCCAAGTATCTGCTGCCTTCAGGAAACACATCTAACCTGTAAGGATGCATATAGACTAAAAGTAAAGGGGTGGAGATCAGTATTCCAAGCAAGTGGAAGCCAAAAGAAGGCTGGCGTGGCAGTTCTAATCTCAGATGATTTAGTTTATAAACCAATCAAAGTAGTGAAAGACAAAGATGGTCATTATATAATGGTGAAGGGCATAGTTCAACAAGAAGATATAACAATAAATGCTGGCATGGGTGAGGAGAGATAGGAACACTCCTACACTGCTGGTGGGACTGCAAACTAGTTCAACCTCTGTGGAAAGCAATATGGAGATACCTTAAAGCGATACAAGTGGATCTACCATTTGATCCATCAATCCCATTACTGGGAATCTACCCAAAAGATCCAATGACACTCTACAAAAAAGACACCTGCACTCAAATGTTTATAGCAGCACAATTCATAATTGTAAGGCTGTGGAAACAGCCCAAGTGCTCATCAATCAAAGAGTAGATTAATATAATGTGGTATATGTATACGATGGAGTACTATTCAGCTCTAAGAAACAATGATGATATAGCACATCTTATATTTTCCTGGTTAGAGCTGTAACCCATAGTACTAAGTGAAGGATCCCATGTATGGAAAAATAAGCACCACATATACTCACCAGCAAACTGGTATTAACTGAGCAGCACCTAAGTGGACACATAGGAACTACAGTGATAGGGTATTGGGCAGGTGGGAAGGGGGAGGGGGCAGTGTATACATACTTAATGAGTGAGATGTGCACCATCTAGGGAATGGTCACGATGGATACTCAGAATTGTGGGCGGAGAGCGGACAAGGGCATTATTTGAAACCTTAAAATTTGTACCTCAATAATATGCTGAAATTAAAAAAAAAAGTTAAAAAAAGGCATTCTATTATTAAGACAGTTGCACTTGTATGTTTATAGCAGCACAATTCACAATTGCAAAGATGTGGAAACAACCCAAGTGCCCATCTATACATGAGTGGATTAATAAAATGTGGTATATGTATACCATGGAATACTGCTTATCCGGAAATAACAATGTGAACTAGCACTTCTTATATCATCCTCGTCAGAGATTGAGCCCATCCTTCAAAGTGAGGTACCACAAAAATGGAAAAAACGTGCACCACATGTACTCTCCATCAAATTGGTACTAACTGATCAACACTAAGGTGTTCACATAGTAGTAATATTCATTGGGTGCCAGTCAGGCTGGGGAGGTGGTGGGGTAAACCCACAACTAATGGAATCAGAGCACATTGTATGGAGGAAGGATAAATTTGTAGCTCTGGCTTGAGCGAGGCAGACACATTATATGTAACCAAAATGTTTGTATCACTGTAATATCCTGAATTTTAAAAAGTATATTTCATATATTCTGGATAATAAGCTTACAAGATATAATTTGAAAAGATATTTCACCTTTCTGTGGATTGTCTTCACTTTTCTGATTTCCTTTAAAGCACAATTTTTTTTTAATAATTACTAAATTGAATGTATCATTTTTTTTCTTTTTTTGTGCTTTTGATGTCATATCTAATAAACCATTGTCTAACCCATGGTCACAAAATTTTATTCCTATGTTAACTTCTAAGAGTTTTATAGTAGTGGCTCTTACATTTTAGTTTTTTACCCAGTTTGGGTTAACTTTTAAATGTGATATATGATAGAAGTCCAAAGCAATTATGTCGCATGTACGTGCTCAGTTATTTCACTGCAATGTTTTGAAAAGTTGTTTCCTTATTGAACATAAATGACCCCAAGAATTGCTCTTTTGATGCTGTTTCATAAATTGTCTAAGCTTTGTTCATTTATTTTTATTGCTTTTTGTTTTCCCCTCTGTCTCTACACTTTTGAATAAATTGTCTTTGAGTTCACAGGTTCTTTCTTCTACCTGATCAATTTTGATATTCATGCTATCTATAATATTTTTCATTATGTATATTGTATTTTTCAGATCCAGGATGTGTTAGACTTGTACATTTTTTAATGTATCAGTTAAATTTCTTATTCTATTCCCTTATTGCTGTCCTCATTTTGTTCAATTGTTTTTCTGTATTTTCTAGGAAGCCTGTATCAACTATACACCAAAGCCAAAAAAGGACATAACATAAAAAGAAAACTATAGAACAATGTACTTAATGAATATAGATGTAAAAATCCTCAGTAAAATTCTAGCAAACCAAATTCAGCATCACATCAAAAAAATAATCCACCATGACCAAGTGGGCTTCATCCCAGGGATACAAGGATGCTTCAACATATGTAAATTCATAAACGCGATTCACCACATAAACAGATGCAAAAACATAGGACATATGATTATCTTAATAGATGCAGAAAAAGAATTTGACAGAATTCAGGACCCTTTCATGATAAAAACTCTTAACAAAATGAGCATAGATGGAACATATCTCAAAATTACAAAATCCACATATGACAAAAACCCAGAGCCAGCATCTTACTGAATGGGGAAAAGTTGAGAGCATTTCAATCTAGAAATGGTTGAAGACAAGGATTACCACTGTCACTATTTCTATTCAACATAGTGCTGGACGTCCTAGCCAGAGCAATCAGGCTAGAAAAGTAAATGAATGGTATCCAAATGTTGAAAGTGAAGGTAAACGATTGCTATTTCCTGATGATATGATCTTATATGAAAAAAATATCAAATATTCTGCCAAGAGATTGCTGGAATTGATAACTAAATTCAGCTAAGTGGCAGGTTACAAAATCAATGTACATACATAATGGGTGCAATGTGCACTATCTAGGGGATGGACTTGCTTGAAGCTCTGGCTCTGGGGGGAAAGAGGGGAAAGGCAACACACATAACCTAAACATTTGTACCCCCATAATATGCTGAAATAGAAAAGCAAAAATCAATGTACAAAAATCAGTGTTATTCCTATATACCAATAGTCAATCTAAGAAACAAATCAAAGATTCAGTAAGTTTCATAATAACTACAAAGAAAATAAAACACCTAGGAATATATTTAATCAAGGAGGTGAAAGATCTCTACCAAAAAAAAACTACAAATCACTGAGGAAGGAAATTGTAGATGATATAAACAAATGGACAAATATATCATGCTTGTGGATTGGCAGAATCAAGATTGTTAAAATGTTGATTTACTGATTAAATGCGATCCCCATCAAAATACCAACATCATTTTGCAAATATTAAAAAAAATAATTCTATGCTTGTTTGGAACCAGAAAAGAGCCTGAATAGCTAAAGTAACATTAAGTAAAAGGAGCAAATCTGGAGGCATCACTTTACCATAATTTAAACAATATTGTAAAGTGATAATAACCAAAACAGCATGGTACTGGCATAAAATTAGACACTTAGACCAATGGAACAGATCAGAGAACACAGATATCAAACCATCTACATATTGCCATTTGCTCTTTGACAAATAAGTAAGCTATATACACTGGGGATATACACACATAATGCGTGTGATGTGCGCTGTCCAGGGTATAAACATGCTTGAATCTCTTACTTGGGTGGGGCAAAGGCAATATATGTAGCCTAAAAATTTGTACCTCCATAATATTCTGAAATAAAAATATTAATATATATACACACACACTGAGAAAAATAATTCTTATTCAATAAATGGTGCCGAGAAAATTGGATAGACACATGTGGAAGATTGAAACAGGATACATATCTCTCACCAGTCACAAAAATTAATTGAAGATGGATAACAGACTTAAATCTAATACATGAAACCATAATCCTTTTAGGAAAAATGTTGGAGAAACTTCTAGATAGCATTCCAGGCAAGTATCTATGAAGAAGACCCCAAGGTCAATCAAGCAAACAACAAAAATAAATAGGACTTGATTAAATTAAAATGCTTCTATGCGGACAAGAAAATAATTAACAGAGCAAATAGCCTACAGAATGGGAGAAAATATTCTCATGATATACATCTAATAAAGGGCTAACAATGAGAATCTTCAAAAAGCCCAAGCAAATCAGCAAGAGAAAACATCAAATAACCCAACTAAAAAGTGGGAAAAAGACATGAACAGAATCTTTCAAAAAAATAAATAAAACACTGAATAATGGACAATAAACATATGCAAAAAATGGTCAGCATCACAAATCATCACAGAAATGCAAATCATAACCACAATGAGATATCATCTAACCCCAGTGATAATGGCTTTTGTCAAAAAGTCCCAAAACTATAGATGCTGGCATGGATGCTGAAATAAAGGAACACTTATAGACTATTTGTGGGACTCTAAAACTGCGCAACGTCTATAGAAGATAGTATGGAGATTCCTCAAAGAACTAAAAGTAGACCTATCATTTGATCATCAATCCCACTACTGGGTATTTACTCAAAGAGGAATAAAGTCATTTTATCAAAAAGACACTTGCACTAGAATGTTTATTTCAGCACAATTCATAATCACAAAGATGTGGGATCAACCCAAGTGTCCATCAATTCATGAGCGGATTAATAAAATATGGTATATTTGTACCATGGAGTAGTAGTCACCTCTAAAAAATGAATTGATACCTTTTGTAATAATCTGCAAGGAACTGGAGACCATTCTCATATGTGAAATATCAATTAAAAAACAAAAACGACACGTACATACTATTAAATTGGAACTAACCAATCAGCAATTATGCACACAGATCAACGTAAAACCCAATGGAAATCATAACAGGTATAATGTACACTACCTGGGTTATGGGAACACATAACTTTGACTCAAACAGTATAAAAACAATCCATGTAACCAAAACATTTGTATCCCCATAGTATCTTGAAATAAAAATATAAAGAAAAGTTGTCTACTTATTTGAATAAATACTAAGGGAGATGGTCGCTGGATTGCATGGTAAGAGCATGGTAAATTTGTAATGTATTGTCACAATGTTTTCCAAAGTAACAGTACTATTTTGCATGTCCATCAGCAAAGAATGAGACTTAATGTTGCTCTACACCCCCACCAGCACTTTTTCTTATCAATGATTTTCATTTTGGACATTATAGTAGATACGTGATGGTATCTCATTTTAATTTGCAATTGCCTAATTATACATGATGCTGAAGATTTTTTCATACGCTTATTTGCCTTCTCTATATCTTCTTATGGAGGCTGTATTTTCAGATGTTTTGCACATTTTCAAATTGTAAGGTTTCTTCTTATTATTAATTTTTATTAATTTTTTATCATTTTATTTCAAAGTATTATAGGAGTACAAATATTTTTGGTTACATGCATTGATTTTGTTATTCTTGCATCAGGGTTACAAGTATTCCCATCACTGAGATAATGTTTATTGTACCCATCAGATAGGTCTTTGCCTATTATCTCCTCCCCCTTGCCCCCTACTTGATTTCCACTGAATTTTACCCTCCTCTGGGCACATTGGTGCAAATCAGTTAGTTCCAGTTTAATAGCAAGTATATGTGGTATTTTTTATTCCATTTTTAAATTACTTCACTTAGGATAATAGTCTCCAGTTCCATCCAAATTGTTGCAAAGGGCCTTAATTCATCCTTATTCATGGCTGAGTAGTATTCCATAGTATGTGTATGTGTGTGTGTGTGTGTGTGTGTGTGTGTGTGTGTGTGTGTGTATATATATATATATATATATATATATATATATATATACCACTTTTGCTAATCTACTCATGAATTGATGTGCACTTGGGTTGATTCCACATCTTTGCAATTGTGAATTGTGCTGCAGTAAACATTGAAGTACAGGTTTCTTTTTGATAAAATGACTTCTTTTCCTCTGGGTAAATACCTAGTAGGGATTGCTGGATCAAATGGTGTGTCTACTTTTAGTTCTTTGAGAAACCTCCATACTGTTTTCCATAGAGGTTATATTAATTTGCAGTCCCAACACAGTGTGTAAACCTTTCTTTCTCTCTGAATTTGCAGCAGCATTTGTTTTTTTGGACTTTTAAATAAAAGTCATTCTATCAGGGGTAAGGTTATATCTCAATATGGTTTTAATTTGAATTTATTAGATAATTAGTTGGACATTTTTTCATATGTTTTTGGGCCATTTGTGCATCTTGTTTTGAAAATCTTCTGTTCATGTCTTTTGCATAATTTTTAAAGGGATTGTTGATTCCTTGCTAATTTGCTTGATTTCTTTGTAGATTCTTGTTAGTAGTCCCTTATTGGATATATAGCTTGTGAATGTTTCCTCCAATTCTGTAGGTTGTCTATTTGCTCTGTTGATTATTGCCTTAGCTGTGCAGAAACTTTTAATTTAATCAAGTCTAATTTCTTTTTTGTTTTTGTTGTTGCTGTGATTGTTATTGGTGTTTTCTTCATATTAATTTTTAAAAGTTATTTGTATATATTTGATAACAGTCCTTTATCAGATATGTCTTTTATAAATATTTTCTTCAAAAATGTTTTTTTTTTTCTAATTTGTACTTCATATTCATGATTTTTTGCTTCTACATAGCTTGGGTTAAACTTTGATTTTTGTGTGGTGTTTTTGACTTTGATTTCTTAACTTAAAATTTGAGGTCATTGTTTTGAGATTTTTTTCTTTTCTTATTTTTTCCTGTTTTATTGAGGCATAATAGATAAAAAAAATATGTATTAAAATTGCTAACATGATGTTTTGATGTACATATACATTGTGTAGTTATTAAAACAATCAAGCTAAATAACATATCTACAACCTCGCATATTTACCTCTTTGTGCTGAAAATACTTAATATATTCTCTTTAATCAAATTTCAGTAACTAATGCCTTATTATTAATTATAGTCACCAGGCTTTACAAGAGGTCTCCAGCACTTATTCATCTTATAATAGCTAAAACCTTTTTCTCCTTGACCAATATCTTTCCATTTATGCTCTCTTCTAGCCACTGGTAACTACTCTTCTACTCTCAGTTTCTATGACTTCACCCTTTTTAGATTCCACATATAAGTGACAATATGAAGTATTTGTCTTTTTATGTCTTGCTATAACTTAGCATAATGTTCTCCAGATTAATTCATATTGCTGCATATGACACGATTTTCTAATTTTTTAAGGTTAAATAGTATTCCATTCTGTTTATATATAACCTTTTTTTTTTTTTTATACATTCATCTGTTGATGGATTCTTAGTTTGATTCCATTTATTGCGTACTGTGAACAACACTCTTGGAAATAGTGATTTCATTTCCTTTGGCTATATCTCCAGAAGTAGGATTACCAGGTCATATGATAGTTCTGTTTTTACTTTTTGGAGAAACCTGCACATTGTTTTCCATATGGCTATACCAATTAACATTTCCAACAATATGTAAGTGTTCTCTTTTTGCAAAATCATCATAAACATTTTCTATCTTTGACTTTATGGTAAAAGCCATCTGAACACTTGTAAAGTGGTATGAGATTGTAGTTTTGATTTGTATTTCCATGATGATTCATGATGTTGAATACCTTTCGGTATACATGTAGGCCGCTTTTATCTTTTATTTGGAAAAAATGTCTATTCAGGTCCCATTTTTAAATTGGTTTATTTATGGCTTTTTTTCCATTGATTTGTTTGAGTTCCTCATATATTTGGGGTATTAACCCCTTAATCTGAAAATATTACAAATATTTTCATTCATTCTGTAGACTGCCCTTTCATTATACTAATGTTTCCTTTGCTATGAAGAAACTTTTCAGTTTGATGTAGAGCCACATGTACATTTTTGATTTTTATATGCATTTAATGTAATATCTAAAAATAATGAATAAGATAATTGTCAAGAAGTTTTTTCATATGCTTTAATCTAGAAGTTTTACATTTTCAGGCCTTACATTTAAGTTATTAATCTCTTTCAAGTTAATTTTTGTATATGGTGTAAGACAACAGTCTAGTTTCATTCTTTTGCATTTGTATGTCCAGTTTTCCCAACATCATTTATTGAAATAACCATCCTTTCCCCATTGTGTATTCTTGGTGTCTTGTGGAACATTTCTTGACTGTGTATGAATGGGTTTACTTCTGGGCTTTTTACTGTCTTCCATTGGTCTTTGTGTACATGTGTGTGTGTGTGTTTTCTTTATATATATACTCTATTAATTTTATCACTACAGCTTTTAATGTAGTTTTAAATCATGGAGCATGTTGTCTCTAGCTTTGTTCTTGTTTTTCATGATTGCTTTAGGTATTTAAGGACTTTAATAATTTCAATAAATATTATCATTTCCTTTCTAAATTGTCATTGAAATTTTGATAGGGATTTCATTGAATTTGTAGATTCCTTTGGATAGTATGGGCATTTTGAGAGAATATTGATAATTTGAAACAATGAAAATATGATATTTTTCCATTTATTTGTGTCTTCTTCAATTTCTTCAATGTTTAATTGTCTCAATATCAAAATTTTTCACTTCCTTTGGTAAATTTATTAGTATATATTTTATATTTTATTTTATAATAAATGTAATCATTTCTTAATTTCTTTTTTTGGTAAATTTGTTGGTAGTATATAAAAACATAAGGGCACACCTCTAGCCCTAGCTTTGGTGAGCCAAAGGCATTACTTGTAAACAAAATGTTTGTACACCCATAATATTCTGAAATGAAAAAAATATAACAAATAAAATAAAGTTATTATGTAGCATATAAAAAAACATAACTAATTTTTGTATGTTGATTTTGTATCCTGGATATTTATTGTATTTATTTATTCTAACAGTTTTTGTTGGGATTTTCTATTTATATGTTCATGTCATTTGAAACTTAAACAATTTTACTTCATCATTTTTTATTTTGATATTTTTATTTGCTTTCTTTCTTAATTGTTATGGCTAGGACTTCCAGTATTATGTTAAATAGAACTAGTCAGAATGGACATTCTTGTTTTGTATCTGATCTTCCATTAAAAGCATTTAACTTTTCACTATTGAGTGTGATACTAGCTATGGGCTTATCATAGGACCTTTATTATATTAAAAAATCTTCTATACATAAGTTTGTGAGAGTTTTTATCATTAAAGTGTGAAATATTTTGTCAAATGCTTTTTTGCATTGCTAATTTATTTAATTAGCCATGTTATATTTAGGAGCAAAATAAACTTTCAATGTACTGCTGTAAACTTTTCATTTACCTTTCTTTATCTCTTTATATATGATTCATTTAATATATTAATGTCATTCAAAATATAGTGTCAGGACATGATGAAGTTGAACATGCTAGTATGTTTGTCATCAAGCACCTGTGCCCAGACTGGTGCCATCCCACTACTGCTAGTGTTTCCTGGGATTAATGCCAAATCAGTGCTAGTTATCTGCTCTTCTGCATAGCTAGTGCAGAGAATTCCAATACATATCACCTTCCAGAGACTTTGCTTCCCATATTAACCTTTCATCATCTTACTTAAAGCAAATACTGCAGGCCATAATAGATATAATGTGTATATGTGCCTCCGTAAGTAGCTAAAAATACTTTTTCACTTTTAATTACTGAATAATATATACATATTTATAGAAAAAAAAATCTAATGACCAAAGTTGATCCATCTGTTTATTACCTTAATCACTGTTTCATTTTTACTGCAAATTATGTATCTTCAGATAGAAGATATTAATCAAAAAACCCAAACCTGTAATTACCAAATTGTTTTAATTGATTTTGTAAAATGCTTTTTATGAGTTTATTGAGATGCTCATAATGGTATTTTTCTTTCATTCTGTCAATATAGTATATCACATTTACTGATATAACATATTGATTTATCTTGCTTCCAAGGGATTAAACCCCACTTGATCATGGTGTATAATCCTTTTCATGTGCTTTTTAATGTGGTTTACTAATATATTGCTGAGAATTTGTACATCTATGTCCATTAGAGTTATTCACATGCCATTTTCTGTTCTTATAATATTCTTGTCTGGCTTTGATATCAGGTTAATATTGGCCTTGCAAAATTAAGTTTAGAAGTAATCCCTACTCTTAATTTATTTAAAAGTGTTTGAGAAATAATGATATTAATTCTTCTTTAAAGGTTTGGTAGGAGAGAGACAAGATGACTGACTAAAAGCAACTGGCATGTACTCGTTCCTCAGATAAGAACCAAGGTATCCATTAGTTACTCATACTTCATTGGATCATGGGGAAAAGAACATTTGACTATAACAGAGAGGTGATGGGATACACTGATGGTGAAGGAAGGAGGAATGAGGCTGCTTCCTTGGGATTGTGGAGATCCTTGAGCAGCCCTGAGACTCATGCCCGGGGAAGTGGTAAGTGGGAGACTCTTGGGGCTCCACATTTCTACCTCAGAACCTTACAATTTTAGCTACAGAAAAGCTCCTCACCCTCTCCCCTCCCCAGACCTCCAAACTGGCATATGGAGTTTCCTGGAGATCATGCAGAGGTACTGTTCAAACTAACATGGTGTTCCCCAAGCTTCCTAATTGTGGTCACCACTAGCATGGAGTCATTCCGAGAGCACTTCCTCCAAGGCTCTGAGTCATGCTCTGAGGTCGCTGCTACTACTGTAGGATGCCAGGCTGGGGATGGAGATGGGAACCAAGGTCAAGTTCCCATCTTTGACACAAAGTCAAGTTCTGATGCCACATTGAGGGCTACTGTGGGATCAAGTGTTGTTTTTAACATATGTCCTATGCTTTGTAGCTTTCCGCAGAGCTGACGGGCTTGGCTACTAACATGAAGGGCTATCATACCCCTCCAAGTAGAAGGTCAGCAGCACAATTGACATTGACCTGTCTGAATGTTCCATGGGCAGTCTGAGGCTAGTATCCTTCTTCTTATCACAGTCAGTGCTTATACACAAGGGGCCTGAGGGCTAGGTCAACTATCACAGACCTGTGCCCCCAAGACACAATCACACTGTTTAGGGGCATGAGAATGACATTTGAGAACTGATCGAGAATAGGGAAAGAAACCCCACAAACAAGACTGAAAGGAATGTATGGTGTGGGTTTGTGCTTTGGCACAAGTGGGATGCCACTCTCTTTACAGGAACAGCCAGGGAATGGTATGGGCTGATAACCCTGGTTTCTATCCAAGGCAGGGAGGCTCTTGGCCTTGGGTTGTTTTGGGACCTGATTACAGACTGTTTTAGAATTTCCTAGTTGGATTCACATCCTGCTGGGTAGGCACATGCTGGATGGAGATCTACCAGATCAAGGGAGTGGGAGCTAAATGTTCCCCAATACTGCATGCTGGACTGTGGATACTGGAATGTCCCTCCCTAAAATGCAGGTTCTATGGAATGACGGAAGCACCTCCACTCCTTCCTGGAAGCTTGACACAGTGGCCTAAGAAACTCCCCAACCCCCATTAGGGCAGTGTTTGTGCCTGCCTTTGGGAAATCTAAGTAAATGATTGTTTGACCCTTCCCCACACAGATTTGTACCCCCCATTTGCCTTGGTGGTGACAGAACACAGGGTAGAAATCACTGGGAGTTGCAATGCTTACCCATAACTTGGGATGTCCAAATCCTTCTACTGGTTAACCAGGGACAAGCATAAATTCCACAAACAGCACAATGGTTGGCTTTCTCTTGCAAGTCCCACTTACTGGCAAGGAGGTCAACTTGTACAGTCCATTATAACATTTGCTGACACAATTGTACAGGAGTTGGCCAACTCTTAACTGCAAGCAACAATTACTGGCTTGGAGTCCAGACTGAATGTCTTAATATAATTCATGCTCTTAGGAGGGCACAGTTCTGGGGAATGAGATAAGCTCGCAGAAATCTTGATATTCCTTTCTTGACAGAAGTCAAGAAAACTGGCCACACACCTAGTGCATCACCACTACAATATACAAATAAATAGCTTTTGAGAAAACCAACACACTAAGGTTATCTATAACCAAGGAATTCATTCATAGCCTTGAAAGTACACATGAAGAAAGCCAGAGTACCTTACCCAACATATGTTAAAGTAACATTCTTAAGAGAGAAAAATATGTACCATCTAAACAAAAGAAAAGTAAACTGAAAAATAAAAAGTGACAGCTTCTCCAGATGAAAAAGAATTAGTGTCAGAACTCTGGCAATATGGATAAACAAAGTGCAAAGACCCCCTCCTCCAAATGATTACACCAGCTCTCTACAACGGAAATTCTGAAATAACAAAGAAAAAATACAAATATGGACTGTAAGGCAGATCAATGAGATCCAAGAGTAAGTTGAAAACCAGCACAAAGAAATTAGAAAAATAATTCAAGACATGAATGAAAAAAACTACTAAAGAGATAAATATGTTAAAAAAGCAAACAGATAGAACTTCCAGAAATAACAAATTCATTTAAGGAATTACAAAATATAGCAGAAAGTTTTAACAATAGACTACAACACACATAAGAAAGAATTTCAGAGGTCGAAGTCACATCATACAAATTAACCCACTTAGATAAAAATAAAGAAAAAATAATTAAAATAAAATGAATAGTCTTTGAGAAATATGGGATTATGCAAACCTAAGGATCATTGGTATTACTGAGGGAGAAGGAAAAAAGCAAAAAGTGTGAAAACCATAATTGAGGGAGTAATTGAGGAAAATTTCCCTGATCTTGATAGAAATTTAGACATCCAGATAAAAGAAGCTTAACAAACTCCTGGGAAATTCATTGATAGAAGGATTTCACCAAGGCTTGTAGCCATCAGACTATCTAAATTAAATATGAATTGCATAATCCTGAGAGCAGGAAGACCAAAGAGTCAAATCACTTATAAAAGTAATCCCATCATACTAACAGCAGATTGCTCAGCAAAAACTCTACAAGCCTGAAATAATGGGGGGGGGGTCCTATTTTTAGTCTTGTTAAGCAAAATAACTTTCAGCCAAGAATTTTGTATACTGATAAACTAAGCTTCATAAGTGAAGGAGAAATAAAATCTTTCTCACATAAGCAAACAGTAAGTAAATTTGTCACCACTAGATCAGCCTTATAAAAAGTGCTCACAGAGTTTCTAAATGTCAAAATGAAAGGTAAATGCTCACCATTATAAATACACATGAAAGTTTAAAACTCACAGGGCCCATTAAAGAGTAACACGATCTAAATACAAAGCAACTAGGTAAGAATCAACACTATGACAGAAACAGTACCTCATGTATCAATATTAGCATTGAGCGTAAATATACTAAATGCCCTCACTTAAAAGATATAAATTGGCAGAATGTATCAATAAAAAAGAAAAATAAAAACAGAATCCAAATCTCTGCTGACTTCAAGAGACTCATTTAACCAGTAAAGATTTTAGTAGACTCAAGATAAAGGGGGGGATAAAATATATTACACTCAAATGGAAACCAAAAGTATGCAGGAGTAGCTATACTTAGATTAAAAACCAAAAACAACAACAAAAAAACTTTAAATCTATAACAGTGAAAAAGGACAAAAAGATCATTATAAAATTATAAATAAATCACTTCTACACGAAGATGTAACAATCCTAAATAATATGTCATATATATATACACATTCATATATATATATACACACACATATATATGTGTGTATATATATACATATATATCTAACACTAGAGAACAAAGAGACATAAATCAAATACAACTGGACCTAAGAAAAGAGATAGACACCAAGACAATAATGCTGGGGAATGCCAACACTCTACTGACAGCACTAGACAGATCATTGAGGCAGGAAATTAACAAAGGGACACTGCACTTAAAGTGAACTCAAGAACAAATGGACCCAACAGAAATTTACATGATGTTCTACCCTAAAAATTCAGAGTATACTTTCTTGTTATAAGTACATGGAACATATTCCAAGATAGACTGTATGTCAGGCCAGAAAACAAGTATCGATAAATTAAAAAAAAAAAAAATCATATAAGGTACTTTCTCAGACAGCCGTGAAATAAAACTAGTAGATAACTGTAAAAGGGACTCTCAAAGCTATACAAATACATGGAAATAAAACAACCTGCTCCTCAATGATCTTTGGATCAATAAAGAAATCAAGATAGAAATTAATTTTTTAAATGAATGACAATATTGACACAACTTACCAAAATCTCTGGAATATATCAAGAACAATGCTAAGAGGAATGTTTTAACACTAAATACCTACATCAAAAAGACAAAAAATATCAAAAATTAACAACCTAATGTCATAACTCAAGGAAATAGGAAAACAAGAACAAATCAAGACCAAAACTAGCAGAAGAAAAAAAAAATAAAGATCAGATCAGAACTAAATA
Source organism: Mirza zaza (assembly GCA_008750895.1). Classification (NCBI taxonomy): domain Eukaryota; kingdom Metazoa; phylum Chordata; class Mammalia; order Primates; family Cheirogaleidae; genus Mirza; species Mirza zaza. Next base: position 27,146 of record VSMD01115505.1, on the reverse strand, counting down.
AAATTGAGACCAATAATAACAATAATACAAAGGATCAATGAAATGAAAAGTTAATCCTTATTCAATAAATGGTGCTGGGGAAACTGGATAGTCACATGTATAAGACTGAAACAGGATCCACACCTTTCACCTCTCACAAAAATTAACTCATGCTAGGTAACAGAGTTAAACCTAAGGTGTGAAACTATTAGAATCCTAGAGGAAAATGTTGGAAATACTCTTCTAGACATTGGCCTAGGTAAATAATTCATGAAGAAGACCCGAAAGACTGTCACAGCAACAACAAAAATAAATAAATGGGACCTGATCAAATTAAAACGCTTCTGAAAAGCCAAAGAAACTGTCACAAGAGCAAACAGACATCCTACAGAATGGGAGAAAAATTTCGCAAGCTACACATCTGATAAAGGGGTGATAACTAGAATCTATTTAGAACTCAGGAAAATCAGCAAGAAAAAATCAAACAACCCTATCAAAACTGGGGAAAAATACATGAACAGAAACTTTTCAAGAGAAGACAGAATAATGGCCAACAATCATGTGAAAAAATGCTCAACATCTCTAATCGTCAGGGAAATGCAAATCAAAACCACAATGAGATATCACTTAACTCCAGTGAGAATGGCCTTTATCAAAAAGTCCCAAAACAATAAATGTGCATTCATTCTTTAACCTAAGATTGATGAATTTATTTATCAATTCTAGGAGTCTTATGGTATAGTCTTTAGGGTTTTCTAGCTCTATGATCTTAGTGTCACTAAACAGGGATAGTTTGACCGCCTCTTTCGCTAGTATACATGCACTTTATTTCCTTCTCTTGCCTGATTGGCCAGGCTAGGACTTCCCATAATATGTTCAGTGGAAGTTGGGACAGTGGGAACCCTTGTCTTGTTATGGTTCTTAGGGGGAATGCTTCCAACTTTTTCCCATTCACTATGATGTTCGCTGTGGGTTTGTCATATATGGCTTTCATAGTTTTGAGGTTTATTCCTTCTATGCCTAGTTTGTTGAAGGTTTTTATCATGAAATAGTGCTGAATTTTATAGAGCATATGTTAAGATCATCATATGTTCTTTTTTCTTGCTTCTGTTTAAGCGGTGAGTAACATTTATTGATTTGTATATGTTGAATTATCCTTACTTACATTCCTGGCATGAAACACACTAGATTATGGTGAAATATATTTTTGAAGTGCTATTGAATTTGATTTGCCAGTGCTAGGGGATCTTTGTGTGGATGGAGTGGTGGAGTGGTCTGTAGACCACTGTTTTAAGCTTGGACAGTGTGCTGAGTGATTCCCTCTCTATTGAGGTGGGCATTACAGGAGATTTCTCTGCCTGCGTCTCCCCTTAGCAGTGGCAGTGGCTTCTGGGCAAGGCTATGGAGATATTGGCTGTGGGTGTCAAGGCTGCAAGCATTCGCTCCACCCAGGTCCGGGTATAATGGCTACATGGAGTGAGGGGGGAAACTCACGTCACGTGGGTCTGTGATGATGCTCTGGACTGCAGACATGGCATTGTGGAAGGTGGTGGCCATGGTCCGCCAGATGACCTGTAGAGCTGTAGGAATGTGTTCTGCCTAGGCACACAGTGCATGCGGAGTGAATTCCACTGGGCTGTATTTGGGAATAGTTTTTTTCCATTGATGTTAACTATCTTTGACACTTGAATAATTTGGAAATAAGAAGGCAATCTCAGAGATGAAGAAGAGTCATTTGTTTTTACCTGGTCTTGGGAATGTTAATTAATTTATCCACAAATCTTTGCTTTTAAAAAATATTTTCTCACATAAGCCACTGCAACTTTTATAAGGTTTTTCTTGGACATAATGAGGGAGTAAGTCTGTTGATGTCACTGATGTTAATATTATAATACATCACCTATATTTAAAATTGACATCCATTAATTATCACAAGTGTATAGACTCCTCTGGTGAGCTTCTCCTGCCATTAGTTCAATATTAAACTATTACAACAGCATTGTTTTCCTTAATTTTTAATATCCATCTTCTTCCTTTTGTAAGCATCTTATGCCCATTTTCTCTATGATAAAGACATCACTTTAACCCTTAAAGTTTATACAGGCCTTGCATGAAAGTACCACCTACTCAATTCTGCATAGTATAAATACAAGGTCCAACTGTTAGAAGATGTCCCTATTAGATTCCAAAACTCATGCACTGCCCACTGTGCAAAGAGGGCTGATGAGATGCTTTTCTTAGAAAAGGTCTGCTTCATTCACAGGAGATGTGATTAGATTATAGATATTGAGAGTAAAACGTAGCATCCATATAACAGGGCCTACGACTTTTCTGAACTGGCTCTCTCTCCTTTGGTAGCAGGGATATAGGTAAAGAGATAATGATGCGATGAAAATGAAAACTGCTTGTTACAGTTGAAAAGATTTGGAAATTTGAACTTATTCAAACAATGGTTATTGAATACTATTCAAACCATGTTTATTAAACTACTATTTGTAGCACAGAGTGCTAGCTGCCATTGGAATGCAAAAGTGATTCAAATGTGATCCTACTTCACTGAAACTTGAAGAAGATTTAGGAAAATAGGCATACTAAAATATAGATATAATTCAAGGCCAAAATGCTGTAATTTATATTATAAATACAAAAATATTTTGAGGGTGTAGATTAGGGGAGTACTCTAAGCTACTGAGGGCATTTACAGAGGTAGTCACAGGGGAATTAGTATACGACGTGAAACTTGAAAGATGAGAAGGCAGAAAAATTGGGAGATGTGAAAGCATTTCAATGAAGGATACTAAATTATCATGGTTGTGTAGCTGAAGAAGTACGTTATGTTTTCAGAATACAGCAAATAATATTTTGTGGTGTGGGTGTGTGTGCGTGTTCAGGGAGGACACACGGAGAATATACATTTGAAATAGCGGTGTTTTCATTTGTTTAAGAGGGCCAAGCTGATACTTCACTTGTACTTGATTGGTAAAGGAATGATCTAGAAAGGTAAACTGATATTCTCATATAAAGAGGCATTCAATGTCATCATGTATACTCTCATATATTTCAAATCAGATTGTAGTGAAGTATTATGAATAGAATCAGATTTCAGTTACTATGTGTAGCATAGCATGCTTGAGCCCAAGTATATTGATCATGTTGGAACGAAAATATCAGAGACTATAAACACTTGATATTTGTTTTTGTAATAAAAGAGTTCACTTCTGATATTTTGCTCAGCTCAGCTGACAGGTAGTAGATGCCTCGCGTGCCTCACCTCAAATCATGTGAATCTGTTATAGGCCTTACATAACTTAATCATAGTCTCCTGATTTAGCTGAACCATAAAGCTTTCATGCACATTCCATTATTTATCTTTATAAACTTTTAAATCCATCTGCTTCCTACTCATTTGACCCTGTGACTATCCCAGGAAGTATAAAAAGCATAATGGCTTGTGAACATTCAATAAGCTTTGAGTCAAGAGCCTTGGGCTGGAGGAAGAAAAACAATAATAAATGAAGGCAATTGCAATTGATGTTTTATTAATGACTGTTCATATCTTCTTTGTGCCCAAGAATATCTTGGAATGCCTCAGACTTCATTTAATTTGTTAAATGTATGTATCAAAAAATTCAAAAAATAAACGAAAATGGATGTATTGCTTAACCACTGACAATGTGAGAAGAATTATTAATATCTTTTACATAATGCATTAGGATTTCATGTTTTACTTCATTTAACATGACTCCACAAATATTTTCTCAGCATCTACCATGTGCCAAACACTAAGAATACAAAGATGAGCTTATGTTCTGGTAGGCTACATAAGACTGAAGAGAATATTATAATACTGGTCAGATGTTTGTAAATGTAGTTAGAAGTACGATGCTATGAAGGTCCCTACAAATGAATTTGGGAGTGTGAAATGATGGAAGCTGCCATGTTGCGGATTGAATTGTGGCTTGTGCATAAACGCATAGGGTCTGTTATCTCAGTTTCTTTATTACTCAGAGGTCTTACATAATGAAAGGCAAATAATGAGGTCAGTAACAAGATGTGGTTTTCTTATTTCTTCTAGGAAAATTTGAGAAGAATGTACAGAGTTGTTTCACTGAAGGAAGACTTCAAAAAGTGTCTTACTTCCATCATATTCCCACTGAGGGGTCATGTCAGTTAATGGGTACAGTTTTTAAGGCAGCATCTATAAGAAGACATCTGTATGAAAGTCCAAAGGAACTTACAATCTTCTATTCAATTCCCTGTGAACCCAGAGGTGGATTAGATATTTTTGATATTTTTGGAACTTGCCACAGGCAGCCAGGCAGGACGGGGATTTCATTCCAGCTCATCTATGTTCTAAAATTATGAAAGAAGTTTCAAGAAATTGTTCCTGTCAAATATGTCAGGGAGCAAAAGCAGGAGGATAGATATCATTTTGACAGTTTTCAGCAGCCATTCTGCTAATCACCTGTGTTACTACTTTACTATGTTCCTGGGGATGTGATTGTCGAGGAGTGAATTGTGTGTTTCAGAATTAACCCAAAAGGATCTCTCAAATGTATTTGTAGCATTCAGACAAGTTTTGAAAAGCTTAGTTTAAATCTCTTAAAGGGTTGCATTTGACAGAGATAGAGAGAGTGGGTGTGGGGTTAATATATGTTGGATGTGTACAGAACAGACAATGTGATCATATACCTGTCTCATTTCTCAGTTCTTGCTTTCTTGTGAGTTTTACTCACAAATATAAATGAGCTTTCTGACACCCATGTGCAGTTGGAATGCACTGCATTTCTCTCATTTCCAATTGCAATGTGGGAAAAACAAACAACTAAAGCAAATATTATTGGCCATAAAACAAGCACCTTTGTCCAGATAAGGGATGGAGTATTGTTAATAAAAGTGATTAGCTATTTTTTCTACATAGGTTTACTTTAGTTTATTGGAATATATTCTGTGTATAAAATAATGCATTTATTAGTAAGAAAGTTGTCTTAGTGTAAACTAATCCAGCTCTTTGTCTTGTGATATGATTGAGTCATTATGCTCTTTCAAGTATTTTATCTGATCTAGAGTTTAAACTTTAAAGGTGAGGTTATATGAATGCATTCTGATAGGGTTTAATTTAAAACTAAGGATTAAATTACCAGAGACTTAAGATTACCATTAATTTCTTGAAAGAATAATTGATTAGAGAAGAGCTTTATAATCAAATCAAAAGACCTAGAATGAGCTTAAGATTTTATTCTTCTACTTACTATATATCTTTAGACCAGTCAGTTAAATTTCTTGAACTCCAGTTTTCTTGTCTTCAAAAAGGAGTAATAACAGCTACCCTGTGTATGTTACAGGACTGTTTTCAGGAGTGTTAAATGAAATAATGTATAAAATCACTTGGAATCTCTAAAGAGATACAACAAATGTAAGGTATTATAAAATAGAATAATCATGATTTATAGATATTTTAATAAAACACAGATAAATTTTACCATTTAAAATGTTTTGAGAGTACAATTGGCATTAAGTGCACAATTGGCATTAAGTGCATTCCCATTTTTATGGCACATTCATCACTATCTATCTGCAGACTTTTTCATCATTTCATTTAATGTACCCATTAAAGACAAACCTTCCTATTCTTCCCACACCCTCTTAACCCTTGGTAACTTCTATTCTACTTTCTGTATCTGTGTATTTAGCTGCTTTAGCTAACTCATAAAAATGTTACTACATGATATTTACCCTTTTCTGTCTATCATATTTAATTTAGCATAATGTTTTTAATGTACATCTATGTTGTAACATTCCTTGGAATTTATTTTCTATTAAGGCAGAATGGTATTCCATTGTATGTATTTACCGTATTTTATTTATCTATTCTGTTATACTCAGGATTCGCAAGGCCGCAAGACAGAGAGACAGAGTCACCGAGGCTGTAATTACCAAAAGGAGTTTTATTGTCTAGCTCGAGCTAGGGTCCGAGCCCCCAGAGTGCCAGTGCAGTGGCCTCTTCCCCGGGCAAGGACCCTCCTTTGTGTGCAAGCCCCCTTTTATAACTTTGCTACCTACATACTGGTCAAGCATCCACACCCACAGTGATTTTTTTTTTTTTTTTACTTCAGCCTGCCCCTGATAGGCCCTAACCTGTTAGGGGTCCTAGCTGAGAGACTCAGGTTTCCGCTCTCTTTGTCTTTCTCCTCTGCATCCCATAATATACTCATGATGCCTTGCGGTAGGCAGTTAAGCAGTAAACAGCAGCTGGAAGGTGTCTGTTCCTTATAGCCCAGTATCTTACATTCCCCCCTTTCTCTTGGTTCTTAAGAGCATTCTTGCTCTTATCCAGGATCTTGTATTTCTTCTATCCCTAAGATGTTCTCTTTAAGACTCACTCTTTGGTATTGCTGCTGCAGTACCATTAACTGCACAGTATTTATTTGTTCCTTTATGAAAGTGACTAACCTGTTCAGAATACATGGACCAAAGGTGAGGATGAGTATGAGCACTATTATAGGTCCTAACAAGGTAGATAGCAGGGTAGTTAACCATGGGGAACTGTTGAACCATGACTCAAACCATCCTTGTTGTTGCTCGTGCTCTCGTTTTCGTCAGGCAAGTCCCTCCCTGACCTTTGCCATGGACTCTCTGACTACCCCAGTATGGTCTGCATAGAAGCAGCACTCTTCTCCTAGGGCCCCACATAGCCCCCCTTGGTGGAGGAATACTAAGTTTAGCCTCCTAAGGTTCTGCAGCACCACTTCGGATAGTGAAGTTAGGGATTTTTCTAAATGGGAAATGGACTCCTCAATTCTGGCTATGTCTTCGTCTATGGCGGCCCTTAAACTATTGAACCCCCTATGTTGCACTGCTAAAGATGAGATGCCTGTCCCTGCTCCTATTGCCCCCAGGCCAAAAAGAGTGGCCAAAGTTATTGCTGTGAATGGCTCCCTCTTTTTTTAAATTAAGTTGGAGTCCTTTCTTTCTCTGGTCCAAGCAGGATAGAGGGTGTCTTCTTGATGATAGATGACCTTAGGGAACACTAATACCATAATGCAGTATTCTTCAGACTCATTAAAGACTGATAGGCTTAAGCAGGGGGTTAGGCCTGTCTTTGAACAGATCCACCACCCGTTGAGTGCTGGGACCAGCCATTTTACTCCACTGGTCTGGTCTATGGTAGGGTGAACCTCAGCACAAAACTGCTTGTGGCTATCGGGAACCTTTCCTATGCAGGTTCCATTTCCGGTGACTATCAGAAGAGTCAGTCTCGGTCTCTTGTGGTCCCATTTACAAGACTTGGGAATTTCTTCTCCTGACTGGCTAAAGGGGGTAGCTATTCCCACTGCTTCATAGAAAGGAGGTATGATATCATAACATAACCAGCATGCCTCAGTGAGGGCTGGTTCAGTATGGTTTAAAGTCTCATATGCTGCTGTCAGCATGTTCCATAGGGAATCCTCTGTTTCCTCTGCTTCAGGGGTGTTCTGACCTCTAGGGGTGACTTGACTTACAGTTTCTGCCCCGGCGAGTTGTGGAGAGGAGACTGTTGGTTGCGGAGTTGGTCTGTTCTGCTTCTTCTTTTTTACCTGTACCTCTGGATTAGGCCCTACAGAACCTGTGATGGGAGCCACTTTAAGTTTGATTTGTATTATTGAGCAGACATATGGTCTTTGATAGAGGCATATTCCCCAGGACAGCCCTGACATCCACCTTTTATCTTTCTTTCCCTCTTCTGAAATTTTATTCATATCAGGTTACAGTCTCTGGCATACCTGTCTCTAGTACAAGGTTGGACATAGGACATTTTAATGAAAAGGGGTTGTACCTGCCATTTCCACTCCCCGTCATTTGTGGTCACACACCACCATTTGGCACAATAATAACCTCCAATACCCCCACACTGACGGTTTTCCTGAGGGGGCCGGAATCCCGGACAGGCGGAAAACCCATTCCGGGTCATAGAGGTCCGTTCCACGTTTTCCTTCCATGGTCCAGTTACCCAAGAACTGGGGATTGGGGCAGCAGCGGGGCCTCCTGAAGATATTGCTACTGTCTGTGTTGGCTTTTCTAGGGGACTGACTTTTTCTAAGTTGAAATATAAATCTGGCCACCAGGTGTTTAGTGGATCTGCCCTTGAGGTGCTATTATATACCTCATGGGTTTCTAAGTTCGTTATTTCCCATGTAAGTTTATATGGCAGGTGTGGGTTCTCATTATTAACCACAACTGCAAAACTTTGGTCCAAGAACAGTATATCCATAACGCACTTGCATATGAAACATAGAACAATACCCAACCCCATCTTTGCAGCTTAGTCTCAATCTTTGGGGTAATTAGTCCCAGTCCGAGTCCTAGCAGGGCAATCAGTAGTTCTACCAGAATCTGAGTCAATAGCCTTGTTCACTCCGCAAACGCCACACGAGTAAGCCTGGTCTTTACTGGATTTGTGAAGTCTTCCGTCGCCCTCCACTTGTCCTGCTGTTGCTTCTGTTCATCCTCACCAGCCGGTCTCACATGAGAGTGGTGGATCCAGGTTGCTACCTCGTCAAACTTAAGAGCAGTGGGGGTAACAAGAATAATTCGAAAGGGTCCTTTCCATTTAGGCTCTAAGGTTTTACTGCTATGCTGTTTTACCCACACCCAATCCCCTGGCTGGTGATGGTGATACAGGTGTCTAATACTCTCGCTCCTTGGCCCAGTTGTCTGGTAGATGGCCTGGAGGGCCGGCCACACTTGGCTGTGAACACATTGCAGAGCTTGTACAGCTTGCAGCACATCTTTAGGGTGTTCAGGGAGAGCCTCAGGGCTCACCCTAGGGATTACAGGCGGAGGGGTACCATACACAATCTCAAAGGGAGTTAAGCCCAAAAGGTAAGGGGTGTTCCGTGCTCGGAACAGGGCGAAGGGAAGGAGGGTCACCCAGTCCCCGCCAGTCCCTAGGACCAATTTAGTCAAGGTCTCCTTTAGGGTTCTGTTCATTCTTTCTACCTGCCCTGAGCTCTGGGGATTATATGCACAATGTAACTTCCAATCTGCCCCCAGTGCCCGCGCTAACCCTTGACTGACCTGACTTGTGAAGGCTGGCCCATTGTCAGACCCTATACTCTCTGGCAGCCCATACCTGGGAACTATTTCCTCTAATATTTTCTTTGCTACTATTAAGGCCGTCTCTCCTTTAGTAGGAAAAGCTTCTATCCACCCTGAGAAGGTGTCTACCATGACCAGCAAATACCTGTACCCATATTTTCCGGGTCTTACTTCAGTAAAGTCTATTTCCCAAAATAATCCTGGTTGCCTCCCCCGCTCCCTGGTACCTGCATGGGTCCCTCTGATCCTCCCCGGCTGCATAACCTGGCAGACACAGCAGTTCCGGACAATGTCTTCTGCTATCTTTCCTTATGATTTGAATCTGATTTGTGCAGTGTCCAGCAACTGTAGCATCTTCTTTTTTCCCAGATGTGTAGTCTGGTGCTAGTGTCCTAGTAGATGGTTCCCCAAGGCTTCAGGAACTACCAGGCGGTGCTCTCCATCTTGGAGCCAACCATCCTTACTCTGTGTTGCCTGTAGTTTCTCCTTGGCCCAGGTTATATCCGTGCTGGAATAGTCCGGTTGGGGGGGGCATCTTTCCCATCCCAGGAGGTGCCAAACTCAAATTTAGAACATCTGTTAGTGTTGGTTCCTCTGCGGTCCTTTTTGCCTCAGCGTCACAGCCCAGTTACCCCAGGCTACAAAAGAATCCCCCTTCTGGTGTCCCGGAATGTAGACTACTGCCACTGCTTTTGGCAACAAAATGGCTTCTAGCAACTGAAGTTTTTCAGGTTTATGTTTGATTTCTCTGCCCTCTGCCGTGATGACACCTCTCTCTTTATAGACAGCCCCATGTATGTGTACTGTCCCAAAGGCATAGCGACTGTCAGTGTATACAGTCAGCCTCTTTCCTTGGGCCCTACGAAGGGCTTCCGTCAATGCCACCAGTTCCGCCTTCTGGGCTGATGTCCCCTGTGGGAGGCGTGATGCCCAGATAAGATTACCCCGCTCATTCACTCTAGCTGACCCCGCATACCTGTGTCTGTCCCGAACAAAGCTGCTCCCATCGGTGAACCAGGTCAGGTTGCTGTTTGGAAGAGGGCGATCTTTTAGATCTTTCCTGGCCATCTGGGTCTCAGCCAGGATCTCGAGGCAACTATGTTCAGACGTTTCCGGCTCGGGATCCGGCAGGAGCATGGCCGGGTTCAGGATGGCAGGAGTCTAGAACTCAATGCGAGGGGTGTCCAACAGAAGTCCCTGGTAGTGAGTCAGCCTCGCATTTGTAATCCATCGTCCTGGCGGCTGCTTCAGGATCCCCTCTATGGTGTGAGGCGTGGTAATCTGCAAATGCTGACCCAGGGTAAGCTTATCGGCGTCTTTGACCAGTAAGGCTGTAGCCACGATGATTCACAAGCAAGCCGGCCATCCTGCTGCTACCGGGTCTAGTTTTTTTGACAGGTATGCCACTGGGCGCCTCCAAGGTCCCAGTGCCTGTGTGAGCACTCCCTTGGCTATTCCCTTTTTCTCATCTACAAACAGGTAAAACTCTTTCGTAGGATCAGGAAGCACCAGAGCTGGAGCCTTTAACATGGCTGTTCTCAAGGCTCGAAAGGCATTCTCCATCTGCACTGTCCATTTCCACGTTTGCCCTGCCTTGCACCCTTCATACAAGGGTCGAGCCTTCTCTGCGAATCCCGGAATCCAGAGGCGGCAATATCCCACGGACCCCAGGAATTCCCGCACTTTCCGACATGAGGTCGGGGTGGGTATTCAAAGCACAGTCTGTTTCATTGCTTCTGTTAGCCACCTTTGGCCTCTCTTAATTTTATATCTCAAATAGGTGACTTCATCCTTGCAAATCTGGGCCTTCTTGGCACTAACCCTGTAGCCCATATCCTCTAACACTCTGAGTAAGTCTTTGGTGCTCTCCAGGCAGGTCTGAAGGGTTGGAGCATCTAATAGCAAATCATCTACATACTGCAGCAGAGTAACCTCTGAGTGGTTGGCATGGTACTCACCCAGGTCTTCATGAAGGTCTTCATTGAACAAGGTGGGCGAGTTCTTAAACCCCTGGGGCAGTCTTGTCCAAGTCAGCTGCCCCTGGATCCCTCTCTCTTCATCCTGCCACTCAAAGGCAAATATCTCTTGGCTGTGCGGGGCCACAGCTAGGCTGAAAAAGGCATCCTTTAAATCTAGGACAGTGTACCAAATCTGCGTTGGAGAAAGGGAACTTAGTAGGGTGTAGGGGTTAGGAACTGTAGGGTGTATGTCTAGGACATGTGTGTTGACTTCCCTGAGGTCCTGCACAGGCCGATAATCCTTTCCTCCTGGTTTCTTCACTGGCAACAAAGGAGTATTCTAGGCTGACTGGCACCTCCGGAGAATCCCGGCGTCTAGGAGCCTTCGAATGTGGGGCGTTATTCCCACTCTGGCCTCCTGGGGCATGGGGTACTGTCTATCTCAGGCTGGCTCAGACCCTGGTTTTAACTCAATGTATAGAGGTGACCAATGCTTTGCCCATCCTGCACCCACCGTTTCAGCCCAGGCTTTGGGAAATTCACGAAGCCAGTGCTCTATGTCCTTTTCCTGGCCCCTCACAGGCTGGTATAGTCTATACTCATCCGCCTGTGCCAAGTTCAAGATTTGAGTGACTCGGGGGCTGCTAATAAGGTTGCCTTGATCATCAGTTATTATTATTCCTTCTTCTTCAAAGTAAATACGGGCTCTTAATTTTGTGAGTAGGTCTCTCCCTAATAATGGGTGGGGCACTATGGAATGACCATGAAGGCGTGACTCACTTGTCCCGTACTTAAGTCCAATTTCCTCCGTATAGTCCATTGGTAGGGTTTGGTTCCAGTTGTCCCCTGCACCCAGCTAGTATTATTAGACAGTTTTCCCATAGTTTCAGTGATCACGGAATGTTCTGCCCCCGTGTCTACCAGGAAATTGACTGGGCTCCCCTCCTCTAGTAAAGTTACCCTGGGCTCGGGGAGGGGAACGAACCGATCCTCGTCCCCCCTATTCATCCTCTATTTGCCCCATCACCATAACCTTCTCGGAGGATTAAGCCCTACCTCCCCTCTTTCTCTTGGGACATTTCCTAGCCCAGCGTCCACACTCCTTGCAATTGGCGCACTGATCGTTACCTAACCTCTCTCTCATGGGTCACTCCCGGCCTCTCGTCCCTAGCTGACCTCCTCCCATAGCTGCGAGTAGGATCTTGGCTATTTCTTTGTTCGCCCTGCGTGCTTTGCCCGCTTGAAATTTTCTATCTTCTAATCTTAGTCTCTCTAACTTCTCTTTGGGCGTTTCCCTGTTATTGTATACTCTTTCTGCCACCTCCAGCAAGTCCTGTAGAGTTTTCTCGCACAGCCTATCTACTCTTTGCACCTTTCGCCTAATGTCTGGGGCTGCCTGATTTACCAAGGCCATCATGACAGCCGCTTTACTCTCCTCTATGGTGGGATCTATCAGAGTGTACTGCCGAAAGGCTTCCATAATTCTCTCTAGGTAAGCTGCCGGACTTTCCTCAGGCCCCTGATGGACATCTCCTACCTTAGACAAATTGGTCGGCTTCCGTGCCGCTGCTCAGAGACCGGCCATCAGAGTCTGGCGGTAGACCCGGAGATGCTCCCTACCTTCAGCCTCATTATAATCCAAGGGCGGCCGTTCAAGGGGAAAGGTCTGGTCGATGACTCGGGGATTTATGGTAGGTCTGCCGTCTTCTCCTGGAACCAGCTTCTGTGTTTCTACTTGGATTCTCTCTCTCTCCTCAGTTGTAAATAGTACCTTGAGCAACTGTTGGCAATCATCCCAAGTGGGCTGGTGTGTAAAAAGGACCGAATCTAAAAGGTTAATTAAATCTCTCGGATTTTCAGAAAAAAATTGCATTTTGAGATTTCCAATTGTAGAGATCACTGGTGGAGAAGGGCCAGTACTGGTATGTCTGTTCCCCATCTGCTCCAGGGGGTCCCGCTACTCTCAGGGGGAGCGCCCTCACGGGCCCCAGATCTAGAGCCCGTGCCGTCCTTTGCCTAGTTCTGCAAGCCGGTCCCCCTGTCAGCGGTTCCATTGTGGTACAGGCACTGCAGGCGAGGGTGCCGCTGCTACCAGGGAGGCGGATTCGAGTACCGCCGGGAGGGGCGAGTGCCGGGCTCCGCGGGGAGGGGCACCAGAAAGAGTGAGCGTGCAGGGAGGGGCCCCGGTAGGAGCGAGCGCGTGGGGAGGGGCCCGGGAGGAGCGAGCGCGTGGGGTCCGTGGGAAGGCCCGTGGACCCCGAGGGAAGGAGCACGCGCGTGGGCTCCACTGAGAAATTATAGGGCGGGGGCGCATTCCACTCCAACTCTGTTAAATCTGGGTATATATTTGAGTCTGGAAACAACGGGGAGGTGCCAGTAGAGGGCAGCCCTGCGGGGCGGGAGTCCTGCATCTCGCCCTTCTTCACCCCTGTAGCAGCCAAAATTTTGGTCTTTTCCTTAGGGGCAGGCAGGAAGATCTTTAGCCAGGGTGGGGGGTCCTGGACCAAACCCTGCCACACCACAATGTAAGGGATTTGATCGGGATGGCCGTGGCGGCCAAACACCACCCCTTTTACCTTTTCAATAATGGAGGCATCAAAAGAGGCCTCCTTGGGCCATCCCACCCCAAACTTGGGCCACTACCCCTCACAAAGAGTGATAAGCTTTCTTTTTTTAACCTCCAAGGACAAATCCTGTGCCCTCTCCTTCACATCCTTAAAGTGACTCACGAGGATAGACAACAGCGTCGCCAGAGTCTGTCCCATTCCTGAAAAGAAGAGGAAATCCTAGACACAGGACAAAAATCACTCACACTATCTCACAGGTGTAACCACTAGACAAATGAAGCCCAAGTAACAAAATGATTAAGCAGACGAATAAACAAACAAACAAACAAACAAATGAACTAAACAAGTTGAGCCACCTATTCCATAATCTCTCCCCGGTCCCCTTCTGACCGAGCCTCCAGCTCCAATGTCAGCCTTGGGGAACCCCAAGGTGGCCAGCGGACTTCTCCATCTGGCCTCCACCGGCGACCCACCAGCGTGTCCACCTAGGTCCTAATGCTGGTCCACTAGTCCGGGGCTACAATCTATACACTCCTTCCCTGGCTCTGCATCCTATCCAGCGGTCTGCCGAATCCTGGATGAGCCCCCAAATGTTATACTCGGGATTCACTAGGCTGCAGGACAGAGAGACAGAGTCACTGAGGCTGTAATTACCAAAAGGAGTTTTATTGTCTAGCTCAAGCTAGGGTCCAAGCCCCCAGAGTGCCAGCACAGGGGCCTCTTCCCCGGGCAAGGACCCTCCTTTGTGGGCAAGCCCCCTTTTATAACTTCGCTACCTACATACTGGTCAAGCATCCACCCCCACAGTGATTTTTTTTTTTTATTTATTTTTTATTACTTCAGCCTGCCCCTGATAGGCCCTAACCGGTTAGGGGTCCTAGCCGAGAGACTCAGGTTTCTGCTCTCTTTGTCTTTCTCCTCTGCATCCCATAATATACTCATGATGCTTTGCGGTAGGCAATTAATCAGTACACAGCAGCTGGAAGGTGCCTGTTCCTTATAGCCCAGTATCTTACAATTCATTCATTGATGGACATTTGTGTAGTTTTGACCAACCTGGCCAAAGTCGAAATGAAGGAGAAAATTCTACAAGCTGCAAGATGAAAGCAACAACTAACCTATAAAAGAAAACCAATCAGGCTAACAGCAGACTTCTCAGAAGAGATCTTACAAGCCAGAAGGAATCAGGTCTCCAGCTTTAATATTCTTAAACAGGACAAATGACACCCACAATTTTTTCCAAGTAGTTAATAGGGAAATTTTACAGTCATTTTATTTATTTTTTTTTTCTTTTCCTTTCCTTTCATTTCAGAATATTATGGGAGTACAAATACTTCGGGTACATATATTGTCTTTGCACTGCCTGAGTCAGAACTATAAGGATACCTATCCACCAGAAAGTGTGCATCACATCCATTAGGTGTGAATTTGCCAGTCCCTTCTCCCACACACCTGCCCAACCCCCCAAAATGTTACTTCCATATGTGCACATAATTAAGTGTTGAGCAATTAGTGCCAATTTAATGGTGAGTACGTGCGGTGCTTGTTTTTCCATTCGTGTGATACTTCACTTAGAAGTATGGGTTCCAGCTACATCCAGTATAACACAAGAATTAATATATTCACCATTGATTTTTATGGCTGAGTAGTACTCCATGGCATACGCATACCACATTTTATTAATCCACTTTTGCATTGATGGACACTTGGGTTGTTTCCACATATTTGCAATTGTGAATTGTACTGCTATAAACATTCGAGTGCAGGTGTCTTTTTGATAGAATATGTTTCTTTACTTTGGCTAAATACCCAGTAGTTAGATTGCTGGATTAAATGTTAGGTCTACTTTTAGTGCTTTGCGGTATCTCCATACTACTTTCCATAAAGGTTGTACTAGTTTGCAACCCAGCCAGTAGTGTGTACGTGTTCCTGTCTCTCCACATCTGCACCAGCATCTGTTCTGTGCAGACTTTTTGATAAAAAAAACATTCTCACAGGAGGTAGGTGATATCTCACTTTGGTTTTGATTCTTATTTCCCTGATGATTAGAGATGTTGAGCATTTTTACATATGCTTATTGGCCATTAGTCTATCTTGTTTTGAAAAACTTCTGTTCATGTTTTTGCCCACTTTTAAATGAAGTTGCTTGATTTTTTTTTTTTTTTTTTTTTTTTTTTTTTTTTTTTTTTTTTTTTTTTTTTTTTTTTTTTTTTTTTTGCTGATTTGCTTGAGTTCTTTTAGATTCTGGTTACTGGTTCTTTATTGGGTATGTGGCATTTAAATATTTTCTCATTCTGTAGGTTGTCTATTTGCTCTATTGCTTGTCTCCTTGGCTGTGCAGAAGCTTGACATATTTTCATCTCCTTTTCTTCAATTCTGTGATAGCCTGGTATTAGATATCAGTGATGGTTCTAATAATATACTAACAATTTAATCATATACTTTAAATGAAGGGTTGTTTGTATGTGAATTATGTCCCACTAAAGCTGTTATAAAAATGAGGAAATAAATCAATGTCTTCAAAGGGTCTCAGGAAATGGGAAACAGGAGCTGACTGCTAATGATATACAGTATTTTATTTTTTTAAATCATATTAGTAACATATTTAAACAAAAATACTATGTAAATCAACATGAAAACAATATTACTTTTTGTCAAACCTCCCAGGTGAGCAGTTAAGAAAAAGGTGCATTGAGGAAATGCTATACAGAAGACACAAATTCCTTTACTAAAGGTATAATTTTAACTCCCCCATTTGGGCAATTTTGACATACAAAATCGCTGAATGCAAACATCGGAACTCTTTACAAAGTTCCTTTTGGAATCTTTTGTAAAGGAAATATACCATGACATTTCAAGATAAATTAATAGTTCTATTGATCTCATCTATCTAATTCTCTAGGCCTTTGCAGACTGCCTCAGTCCTAGCAGCAGGCACAACTTAGGTACAGAGCCTCAGCCTACTACTAACAAACTCCCTAGTACATGAAGCACCTCCCGCTCCTCCATCTAGCTCAATTGAATTATTCGCAGTTCACAGACACTGTCACATTTTCTCATGATGCTGTTTTTGCTTTAGATACTGTCACCCCTACTCATCTTGCCTGCCTGGGAAACTACTCATTCTTCAACATTTCTCAAGAATCGATTACACTTACGAATCTTCTCTGACTATTCACACTCCACAACCACCTTATTCCCATACCTGAGGACACGTGTACACACACACACAAATACTCAGAGTTCACGTTTCCTTCCTATTTGCTTCCAAAGATATTATCAAGGGTCACACACTGTTATAAGTGCTTTTTATCTATTAACTCAATTAATTCTCATAACCACCCTATGAAGGAGGTACTTTTATCACCTTTGTTTTACAGATTTACAAAATAAGGCACAGAGAGTTTAACTTGAATACAGTCACTCACAATCAGCATGTTGTGGAGGCAGGATTTGAACACTGGTAGGGAGGTCGGTGGACTTAATCATTACACTATATGGAGATCTATCATACATGTATATTTATTTGGAACATGTGTTCTAAAATGGTTCAGCTCTTGTCAGAAAACAGGGGACAGTCTTTCTATTAATCCAACAAAAGATATATAATAAATTATCCCTGGATGGGGCCAAGTGACTACCTCAAAGCAGAATGTGTCCTGTGGGTTTGAAGTCATTAACCTAATTTGCTCATCCCATAGACCTGGCTGTGGCTGAAACACCTCGCTTTTGCAGTGACCTGTTACGAAACAGAAATGTCAACCACCATAAAATTCACAAAACATAATTTCAATCAGAACCATTGTCTGATGTGTATATTTTCTCACTGAAGTATGAGGTCAAATTCTATTTAATGATTGAATTTAGAAGAAAACAAAACCAATGGAAGCGTGCGCACACACACACACACACACACACACACACACACACAAATAGAGCTTCAGTACAAAGCAATATTGACATTCTTTTCTACTGATTAATTACAATTTTATTCTAATATTGCTGTGTCAAAGAGGGTAGAATGTCAAAACTCTGCCTTAACCATTTGGATTCTCTCTGCTGAATACCATTGAGTAGGAAAAATATTGTAATTGGTTATTCGAACAGTAAGTTTTAGGAAAATGTTTCATCTTATTTTTTTTAAATCTTTAGTATGGAACATACCTTTCAAGGACCTAAGAGTGTGTGAATATGGGCACCTAGATAACTATGCAAAAAAGGGAATAAGGAGGTAAAGGTTTTAATATCATCCTTGCCATATATTTCCACAATATGGGGATATTTGTCAGATATCACTCAGGAGACCTGAGTTTTCATCAATGATGGGATAAATTTACATTGTGTGTGTGTGTGCTTCCTGATAAGATCCAATGAAGACACAGCACCACTTCTGTGATATTCCTGCCAAGTGCATAAATATAATCTATTAATGAGAAAAACATCAGACAAACTGAGGGATGTTCTACAAAATAATGGGGTGGTAGTCTACAAAAGTGTCATAGCCATAAATGTCAAGGAAGGACTAAGGAAATGTTGTGGATTGAAGGAGGTTGAAGAGATGTAATAACTGAGTATAATTAATGACCCTTGATTGAGCTGTCTTGCTATAGAGGGTTTGATTGGTGAAAGTAGGATGGGACACTAGAGTTGTGGGTATTGTTGCTTTATTTATTTTATTTTATTTATTTCAGCAGATTATGAGGATACAAATGTTTAGGTTATATATATTGCTTTTCCCAACCCAAGTGAGAGCTACAAGCATGTCCATCCCTTAGACAGTGCACACCACATCCATTAGGTGTGAATACACCCATCCTCTCCACCCCCATCCCATCTATTGTTACTATATGTGCACTTAAGTGCAGATCAGATGAATGGGATAATCATTTTCAACTACTCTACTGTCTTTTGCTCTCTAGTTAGACATAGTGAACCAATAAGAAAAGGCTTTCTTCATAACTGAATAATTTTGGAATATTGACTTTACCTAAATGTGACAAATATTACTGTACATATAAATATGTCATTTATTTGCATATTTGTTGAATTATTCATCAAAAGACTCCATTGAAAATGTGGACGCCTTGCTAGTAAATTTTTATCACCATGAAAAATTGGTTCATATGGAAATAACATAAAAATTTATTAAAATGAAAATGACATTTAATACAACGCTAAAACACAGAGATAAATTTACAAAGGATAGCATGTACCAAAAATGGTTTTCATAAGATTTCTCAAAATATGAAAATACTGATTTAGAAATGCCAAGAAATTATTTTACAGGTAGGTGTAATTATTGATTCTTATAACTCAGGCTATAGGTTTCTTTTTTTTTTTTTTTTTTTTTTTTTTTCTATTAGGTAAAAAAGCATTTGACTTCTGGGAGTAATGTCAGAAAAAAATGCAGAATAGTAGATTTTCCTCACAAAAATACTGAATAACAACTATTCACAGACAAGAATGCCTTTTTGAAAACCCCAGATCCCAGGGGTAAGGCTGAAGCACACTATTGGAGTTATAAGGGTGTCAGAGTAGAAGTTTCACTTTGACTATATTGCCCCTCCCCAAGGCCACCACAGCATCATGCCTAGAGGGATTTCTTGAACATACAGTTCCTCCAGTGGGGAACAGAGATCCTGAGGCAGACATCCAGCTTCTCCAGTGTTCTAGGGCACTTCCCAAGAAGCTTGCTTCTGTCTTGTCACATGCAAAATACTGGCAGAATCAACAGGGCCAGACAACCTTGAATCACCTAGACAGAGAGAAGGAAAGCAGAGCTCACAGCCACCAGCATGCATATTTTGCTAGTGGCACCACATCTGTGTCAGCAGTCTTGTTCAAGTAGACAGCCAACCCAGTGGTTTAACCTACATGTGGAGCCAAGCTGTTAGCCCTGTCTTTCCAGGGACCACATTCAGCAATTCTGCCTGGCTGTAGTCCCCTACAATGATTCTGCCTCACTATGGAGCCAAGCCAGCATCCCTACTCAACTGTGGAGCACATCTTATGGTCCTTTCAGACTAAGGAGCTAAGCCAGTGACCCCAACTCGCAATGGAGCACAGCTTGCATTCTTGCTCAACATGGAGCCCCATACAATTATACAGATCAGCCTATCACTCCACCTGACCATAGGTGATGCTACCCAGCCATGGAGCACAGCCAGTGACCACAACTAAGCGGGGAACTCAGTTAGTGATTCTACGCAACTATTTGGAACAGTCAATGTTCCTGCTCAACCACAAAGCTTACTGTCCCTCTCAACTGTAGAATCCAGCCTGAAGCCCCAACAAATTGCAGAGTTCAGCCTGAAGCCCCATCCGAACACAGTATCCAGCCAATAGCACCACTTATACAGGAAGTGCAGACTAAAGCCCCACTCAACCACCAGCAATTGTGGATCCCAGACTGCAGTCCCACCTTATTGCCAAGTCCTGCCATTGGTACCACCATGCTAGGGAGCACATCCTGTAATACCACTTGACCATAGGCTATCGTGGAGCACAAAAGCACCAATATCTAACAAGGAAATCCAACCACAGGACCATGGAGCCAAGCCAGCAGACCCACCTGAATGTAGAGCCCAGCTATCACCCCAATTGGCCTTAGAGCATGGACAGCAGCCCTGCCCAACCAGAGATCCTATCAGAAATCCATGTTGTATTTATATGTTAAATTTGAATATATATAACATTTTATTTATTTATTTGTACTTAAGTTGTATAGGTGTCTTCGTGATCATGAATAATGCTGTAATGAATATGAAAGAGTGGCTATCTCTTCAAAACAATGATTTCATTACCTTTAAATATATACCCAGAAGTTGAATTGCTATATCATATAATAGTTTCATTTTTAAATTTTTGAGGAACCTATATATTGTTTTCCATAATGGCTGCACTAATTCATATTCTCATAAACAGTACACAAGGGTTTTCTCTCTTCCATATTCTTTTTTTTAATTTTTTTTATTATCTCATGTTCTGTGGGTACAAATATTGTTGGGGTTACATATCTTGCCCCAATCCCCCCTCCCCACCCCGCTATGCCAGAGCTTCAAGCGTGCCCAGCCTCCAAGTGGTGCGCACTGCACCCACCATGTAAGTGCATACCCTTCCCCTTCTGCCCCCGTCCACCTGTTCACCTCCCAATAACAGATTTTTTTCCATATTCTTGACAACATTTCTTATCACTTTTCTTTTTTATAAAGCCATCCTAATTAGTATGATGTAGTATCTCATTGTGGCTTTGATTTGTGGTTTCCTGATTATTAGCGATGTTGAGCACTTTTTAATATACTTGTTGGCCTTCTGTATGTCTTCTTTTGAAAAATGCTTATATCAGTACTTGGCTCATTTTTAAATCTTCTTTTGAAAATTGTCTATGTCAGTACTTGGCTTGTTTATAATCAAATTTTTGTGTTTTATTTTTGAATTATTTGAATTCTTTATATATTTTGGATAGTAAACACTGATGAGTATATTGTTTTACAAACATTTTCTCCTATCCCATAGATTTATTTTTCTTTTTGTTGATTGTTGCCTTTGCTGTGCAGACAGTTTTTATTTTGATGTAGATTCACATGCTTACTTTTGCTTCTCTTGACCATGCTTTGGGTGTTATATCCAAAAAAATCATTGAAAAGACCAATGCCAAGGAGCTTTTAACCTATGCTAAAGAGAAAAAAAATAAACACAATTTTTTGTTTTAATTTATAAATAGCCAGTTATAAAATACATTTAGTTGGATATACATGGTATAAAGTCACTTTTTACACTATGATTAACTTTTCTTAAAAATTACTGTTGATTTTCCTTTGTTTTGTTTGATAGGTTTGTTTGTTTTTGCAATTATGTTGATGATTCTTTTTTTAAAATGAGAAATATTATTAAAATTAATAATGATGAAAGGCAATTACAGTTATAATATTTGGAGAAAGATGAGTGGTAACCCTGTGAAATATAAAAATATCCTGTAAAACTATTATAAAATTTTGATAGTGTTATGAAAATGGACCTCAAAGATTCTCAGAAGCAGAACTTTGTTTATATTGGATTATATTATAAAATAAAAGAAACAAGGCAAGATATACATTACTCAATAAATGAAGTTAAATGAAGTGACTAAAAAATAATATACCCTTCTTTATATCATATATTAAAATAAGCTTTGGACAGATCATAATTCAATGTAAAACATGAAATCATGAACACATGGATCATTCAGTTTAACATTTATAGTATTTATATGAATAAATACAGAAATGGAAAATTCTATAAGCACGGAAGCTATGGAAGCCATCAAAAATACAATGAAAATGTAATTCAACTACCTACAAGATACTTCTATTAATCAAAACACAAAGAAATTAAAAGGCAAATAATGGAGAAAAATCATAACAAATGTGACAAAGAATAAATTAATCAGTTATTAGATACCATCTGTTCTAGTAGAACAAGATCAACATATAGCTAAGCATCTTTCTTTATCATCGACTATGTATGAAAACAATTATCTTAAAAGAGGAAAAATTAGAAATGAGGGAGTCTTCCACTAAATAATAGTTATTTTCTGTGGGATATTTCAATTAAAGTGTTTTCAGATCCATATGTTAGAGTACATTTACATAACCTATACATCATTAAGCAAACCCAATTTATTATTCTTATTGTTATTATTATATCTAGCTTCTATTTAGGCTTTCCTTTGTTTTAGCAACACTACCACTACCACTAGCTCATCCCTACTACATTTTTTAATCATTTGTATAATGCATTGTTTATATGGATAAAATAAATGTGACTGAAAATGGTCCTTTTATATATATATTTTCTCCCTTCTGTATTTCTGGTGCCAGTATCAGATGACCAGAGTGTTATAACCAATTTCTAATTATTTTGCCTACTTTATGAATCACATTATAGACAAGTCATATTATGAAAACCTTGAGTGGTAGGAGAATGCTTGGATACATTACTTATACAACTCAATAAGGAAACCACTGGAGACCACAAGAAGAATTTTCAAAAGATATGAACTTTTAAGTAAGTAGTAGTCATACAAATACTCAAAGTCACTTAGTGTTATGGTTTGAGTTTGTCCCCTCTAAAACATGTGTTGAAATTGGATCTCCAATGTGGTGGCTTGGGAGGTGGAGCCTAGTGGAAAGTGTTTGGGTCACTGGGACAGATCTCTCATTAATGGTTTGGTGCTGTTCTTAAGGTAGTGGATGAGTTCTAACTCTCATCAGACTAGGTACTTATCTTGCAGAAGTGGATTATTTCACACGAAAGTAAGTTGTTATTACAGCCAGTATGCTCCCTATTAGTTGCCACTTTGCACATACTTATTGCCCTATTAGCCTCCTCTCCCATGTTATGATGCAACACAAAAGCCCTTACCAGAAGCATGGCCATGCCCTCTTACTTCCCATGCTGCAAAACTGTGAGCTCAATAAACCTTTCTTTATAAATTATGCTGCCTCAGGTATTCTGTTATAGTAACATGAAACTCAGACACATAGTGGGAAAAAAGAGTAAATTTAAACAAGATACATTTTGCTTATTCAATCAGTAAGTAATATTTTTAATGAAAATACTTGGAGCTGATGAGGGTATGTTGAAGGTAATGCAAATGTACACATTCTGAAAAAGACTTAGGAGAGAAAAACAGAGAGAGGGAGAGTAAGAGCAAGAAAAAGAGAGACAGAGACATCTAAGCTTTAATTAGTAGTTCTACTTTCAAAAATATGGTTTAAAGAAAAATAATATACAAAAAAAATATGTTTTTGTCAAAGCTATTCCTAATCACCATGCTAATTTTAAGAGTAAAAATATGCAAAGCAACATAACTAATAATATGATAAGAGTTACTGTTGGTATAAATTAATATTTTGCATATTTAATAATGTTTGCAGAGTTGTAATGTATTACTGACTGTATAGTTTTGACTGAAAATATAAAAAAATACAAATATGCATACAAAGTAGGATAAAGCATTGATTTAAGTTGTGTAAAGCCTGAAGCTTTTACAATTTTTAGGAAAGGGAAACAAAATTGGAAATATAAGATTAAATGAGCACATGAATATGTATAATAATAAGAGAAATCACAAATATGAAAAGCAACATAAAAATCACCAAATCTAGAAATGACATTTAAAAGTATTATTTAACTACCTGACATACCTTTCCTACATTTTTAGCTGCATACTACTTGATTGCTTCTTCACATGACAGATTTTGTAATATCTTTTCATATAAATATAATAGATAATGTAGACTTTCACCTTAAAAAAATGATACTATACAAAAGTTGCTGTAAACATCACAATTTCTTATTTGTGATTTCATATAAAGTTTTATCAATATTGCTTGATTTGGGACAGCCTCTATTTCATTTCTTTCCTATATGAGCTATTCCAAACCTACTCATTGCTTGTACGATTGCTATAGGTTCATGTCCCATAACACAGAAATTCTCATAAAATCTATTTAACATGATTCTCATTTTTAAAAAGACATGTTTCTGTGAACGATTGTACTATTCTCTACACGTTTTAATATTTCCCATATGTTCTACAATTAATATTTTTGTCTTTTATAAAGTATAATATACAGTATTAAAGTAAATGTAAAAGTAGGATACAGCATAATTTTGCATCAAGCAAAATAAGCTAGTTAAAGATTTTTAGAATTTCTTCATTCTTTTTAACCATTGTCTTCAAGAAGAAGGGAAATAAAGTAATTGAATCTGATGGTCATGTGCAAGGAGATGACCACTTTTACTGATTATAAGCATGCATTTTATATTTGCAAAGGTAAAATGCTATGCACTGTGTCCTTCTGATAGTTTAAATGGATGTTTGGAGAATGTGATGCATGTATGTGGCATGTCCAGGCAATCAAGTGGCCATATCCCAGTTGGAATCACTGCTTATTTTATAAAAATTAAATGAACCATTTCTCAGGGTTTTGTGGAAAACATTAAGAATGGCTATTATATCATTAATCATTAATGCACATTCCCTGCTCCTGTTTGTACATTATGTCACAACAAAAGCCAGTGCATCATTGACACATAATGCAGCTTGCCAAATACCTGGACTAGGGCATGGTGCTTTTCAGATCATTAGAAACGCTATGGATTGAACTAGGGAGTATTGATTCTAGCCTCCAAAATTTCTCTCTGCAATGACACATAGTTGAATTCATATGAATGTAGAGAAAGTGTATAAAATGAAATTTAACTGTTCTTCCAGTGTGACTAACTTGGTTCCTACATAAAGGAAACCTGAAAATTTTTGCTAGACCTGATCATACACCTGTCCAAAAGTGACATTCTCTTCTTAGCCTAATTTCGCTTAGAAATTATCTGCAGTACTATATTTATATCTGATATCCCTCTAGCTCTGTTTTATCTTTTCAAGTTGTGTTGATATCCTACCTACTCTGTTATCATCCACTCTTTCTCTGCTCTTCCATTTATTTTTGTCTTATGCTTCACGAATTAGAAGAACGTTACACTTTGAAACAGATTGAGAGATGATACATCCTCACTGAAGTAACAGATAATTTCCTCCATATCAAAATATGTTTTACTTTTTTAGAGAAAATAATTGATTACATGAATAAGCACTTATTATGTAAAATAAGAAGTCATTGCCATATTTTCAGAGATGGGGAAGTTTAGTGTTCTGAAACTACCCCCAAAAAGAATACTTGTTCAAAAAGCAGTTTTTAAATGACTAAAAGTTTTTTCTAGTAATGATAGAAGCAGATATATCAATACTGTGTGCATGTGTATGTATATGTGTGTTTGTTTTCTGTTCAATTTGTATGACTTTAGTATACACAGAGCATATATGTCTGAATGTCCTACTTAAAAGACAAACACTGGCTAAATGGATGAAAAAACAAAACCTAAGTATTTTCTATTTCTAAGAAACACATCTAACTGCAAGGACTCACACAGTCTCAAGGTAAACAGATGGAAAAAAAATATTTCATGAAAAATGAAACCCAAAGTAAGCAGGTACAGCCATTTTGATATCAGATAAAATAGACTTTAAATTAATAATGGTTGAAAAAGACAAAGATGGTCATTATATAACAATAAATGGAGAAATTTAAAAACATGTAACAATCATAAATATATATATATATATATATATATATATATATATATATATACACCTAACACAGGAGATCCAAGATTTATAAATCAAATTGTACTAGATCTAAGCAAATAAATGAATAGTATCATCTTAATTGCCAGGGACTTCAACCCCTATTACAGAACTGAACAGATAAAAAAAAGCAGAAAATGAATAAAGAAACACTGGATTTAAATGAGACTCCAGAACAAATGGACTTAACAGACATTTACAGAACATTCTCCCTCAAAACTCATAAATGTACATTTTTCTCATCAGCACATGGCTCATTTTTCAAGATTGATCATATCTTAGATCACAAAAGAAATCACATCAAATTCAAAAATATTAAAATCAAACTGTGTATATTCTTACACCACAGTGGAATATAACCAGAAATCAATTCCAACAGAAGAACTCAAATCTACACAAAGTCATGAAAATTAAACAACCTGCTGCTGAATGATCCTTGGGTCAATGATGAAATTAAGATGGGAATCAAAATACTCCTCTAATTACTGCTTCAATTTCTGAGCTTGTGATTGGTTTGTTCAAGAACTCAGTTACCTTCTGGGTGAACTTAGGGAGGTTGTATGAGTCCAGGAATCTGTCCATTTCATCTTCATTCTGTAGTTTTGGGGCATATAGATTTCTATAGTGGTCAAATACAATGTTTTGTATTTCTGTGGAGTCTGTTGTGATCTCTCCCTTTTCATTTCTTATTGAGTTTATTAGAGTCTTGGGCCAGATGGCTACACTTCAGAGTTCTACCAAACAGACAAAAATGAACTCACACCTATACTGCAGAAATTATTCCACACTATTGAGAAGGATGTTATTCTTCCTAACTCATTCTATGAAGCCAATATCACCTTGATACCAAAGCCAGGAAAGTACACAACAAAAAAAGAAAATTACAGACCAATATCCCTCATGAATATAGATGCAAAAATCCTAAATAAAATTTTAGCAAATAGAATTCAGCAGCACATCAAAAAAATAATTCACTATGACCAAGTGGGATTTATTCCTGGGATGTGAGGCTGGTTCAACATATGCAAGTCTATAAATGCAATTCACTTTATAAATAAAATCAAGAATAAAGACCATATGATTTTGCCAATAGATGCAGAAAAAGCATTTGACAATACCCAACATAACTTTATGATAAAAACTCTTAACAAAATAGGCATAGACAGCCCATACCTTAAATTTATCAAATCTATTTATGACAAACCAACTGCTAATATCATTCTAAATGGGGAAAAATTGAAACCATTCCCTCTTTGCACCAGAACTAGACAAGGATGCCCACTTTCTCCCCTCCTATTCAACATAGCGCTCGAAGTCCTAGCTATAGCAATAAGGCAAGAGAGGGGTATTCAGGGCATCTAAGTCAGAGCAGATGAG